>VCCN01000980.1:2765911-2787235 GCA_006491835.1 Architeuthis dux
GTATCTGGCCACCTGTGGCGGAAATGTAAGTGACCTTGATCACCTTTTGAGATGCATGTATTGCATCATTGTTGTAAACAGGAAATGGCTGTTGGTCATTGACACCATGAGACACCACGTATGCATTGGGGAGATCTATAAAGCAGATGCAGAAGAAATCATCCAAGCCTGGGAAGCGGACCGAAACCTCAACACTAAAAGAAAACAGACATCAGCGGAGCCGAAAGGCACGAAACCGCTGTCCCTGCTAAGGGGACAGCTTGGTGGTTCTCCTTGTCTTCTCTCTTCCACTATTCACTATCCGGCCAACAAAGATGTATGTTCTGTAATAAAAATATGTCCAGATATTTTTGCAAGCAAGTCTTCGGGTTTCCTTTCTATCCAAGCCCAGGACACCCTGCTATATAACACACATAATCTTAGGATACTCATAACCAAAAAAAAACAAGCAAAAAACCTCAAATCCATAAAAAAACAATTTTTAATCTTTTAAAAAATAACAAGTTCCCTCTTACAAGTTGCATCATTTTAAAGACAACAGAATAGGTTATATATCAAAAGTTGTTTTGTGTGTGAGTGTGTGTGTGTGTGTGAGAAGTAGTTAGTGTGTGTTTATGGTATATACTTCTGTTAGGCGTTTAGAATCATATTTCTTAAGGGGTTTTTTGATCAGTGGTATAATCAAAAATAGCAAAGTTGGTATGATTGAAAGTCATCAGTGCCTTGGGTTCATTTATAAACCAGTTTTGTACAATATTCTGATTATTTTTAGTATTTTTAGAATTTAGAGAACAATTTTTTATGATTTTTTAATGAAAATTTAGGGTGGTTGTATTCAAGTATTTTTATGAAAGAATTGTGTGTGTGTGTAGACTAGATGTTAAAATGGGAGGGTGCTGGTGTAGTTCAATGTGTTTTTTGAATTGTGTTATGTATGATACTATGGTTGTGTCAGATTTTACAAGTACATGAGAGATATGTTGTATCAGAATAAGTCCTTTTGTTTTTGGCTTGAAATAGAAACAAAGAGTTGTTTACCGAAAAATATTGGCCGAGAGAAATGCCAGATGGTGGAAGGACAACCTGTTGACAGGTTGGTGTTGAGAAGTGAGCTGGAGGAATGTTATGATATTCCGAGTACACTTGACGATCTGGGTTGGGACACAGGCAGTGTTCTCAGGTGAGGCCTTTTGATCGTCATTAAGCCAGCTTCAGTGTAGTTGGGCTGGGTTTAAACTAATAAGAAAAAAGAAACAGCGGAGGTCTGAATTTGTAGTTTATGGCTGCGTCCTCTGGTTTTACTGCAGATAGGTGAAGTCACTTTTTCTTATCAGGGCATTTTGAGCAATGAATGTCAGTATCCACTTTATGTATGTTGTTCCGGATTCTATAGACTTCCATAGGTCAGCAAGTTTTCTTCTGTATTTAAAGGTCTCTAGATTAAGTTGTTTTAATATTTCAGTGTAAGATATATCTCCCAGCCTCAGAATGATCTTGGTGGCTCTCCTCTGAACTCTCTCTCTATAGCATCTGAGTTGTACATCAGGTAAGGAGACAATATGCAGGAAGCAAACTCCAGATGGGGACGTACCAGAGCCTTGTACAGTAGTAGGAAGCTCTCCTCCTTGATGAATGAACTTTAGATCTCTCATTCTTCATCCTTGTTATCACTTTGCTGCTTATCCCGCTGCTTATTGTGGTCCCTGAAATAAACATCTAATGCTCTTTTAATTAGGGGGTCAGCTCTGGCTTGGTCCATTTTCAACAATAAACATTTCCTCATCAGCACATTCTTCTGTGAGTTGTTTTATCAAAGTGCTTTTCATACCTGCTGACTAAACCCTCTCTGCTCTCAACTGACAACTTAACTGCAGCAACAGAAAAGCAATGCATTACAACTTCAGAGTTTCTTATCAGATCTAAGAAAGTCTTTGAGTTCTTTGCTATCTAATTCTTTAATTGATTTTTCTCTGGCATGATTTTCAAGTTCCACAAGGAATTTCCTTAATGAATCCTTGATCTCATTATTATCAATGTCATCCAAAGTGTTGGTAATCTTGTTGACTGCTTGAACAAATGGTTCTGCCTTCTTCAGACCTACTTGAACAGCTCCTGTTGTCTTCATCTCCTTTGCCATGCTAGCCACATCACAAACCTCCTTTGTTTCATCTATCTTCAACAAACATCTCTTTCTTAAAATCAGTTATTACCTTTTTTGTTTCTACAATTAACACTGTGCTAGATCTTAAAAGTCTTCTTAGTTATAGCACTAGTGAATGTATCAGTGAATTTTAGGTGGTCGCAATGTTGTGATATAGTGCCGTGGGAGGTCATTTCCGGGCTAACACCTGGGCGGAAGTGGAAGTGACCTCAGGAAAAATGCACATGCGTGGGTGTGTGAAAACAGGATGTTGAACACAACAAGTGTGGGTGTTCGAGTTCCATAAAAGAAGAGAGAGACAGGCCACCAGCTCAGAGCGGAGACAAAGCAGAGACAGAGACAGCAGCTGGGCTTGGGAGCACAGGGCCAGTTCCCCTGTTGGGAACAGTCTCTCGGCACCCATTATCTCTCTCCCACTCTTCATTCTCCGCCATGACACAATGTATTCTTATGAAATAAAAAATATGTCCTCATATTTTTATAAACAAGTTTTGAGTCTTCCTTTTTCTCCAAGTTCAGGATTTTCCTCCAGCGGACAAAGAGGCTATACAACAGCAACATATATTGTTCTTCCCATTGCAAGGCTGACAGAATTTGGCTGTTTTTATCGGTTCTTTTTAATAACTTTGCTTTGTTATTACCTTTTATTTCACCTGCTTGTTATGTCTAGAAAAGTGAAGGGGAGAGGTAAACACATTCACCGTGAATCATAAATAATAGTTTTACTACTGTTACTCTTATCTTTTTATTGACACCTAATTTTCTTCAATGTATGATGGAAAATGCACAAAAAATTTTTTTTTTGTCAAAAAATGTTAAATGCGCCACACCAGCCATTAAGTGAATCCGCCGTAGTATACAAGAATACAAAAAGACCCCCCCCCCAAAAAAAAGAAATATTTCTGCAACCCTAACACTCTTCACGGGACCACTGACTTTGAGAGGCCTTGGTTTATAAATACTTCATCTAATACAAAATTACTGTCAACTTTTTGATCTAATTTTGCCTGTTGGGAAATAGGATGGGGGTGTCTGTGAATGCGTGTGTCTCTGCTACTACTGATACTATTTCATTTAAAAAACGATACTCATATCCCCAAAATTGCATTTCCCCCCCCCCCCAATTTTTTTTGAGAAAGTATCTTCAAGGTGTCTTCATGTGCTTTTGCAATGTTCTACGCCAAAAGGTGTGTCTTGTTGCGCTGACAAAAGATTAAGAGTAAAAAAAAAGAAATTTTACAAAGATTCTAGTGGAGTATTCATGCAAATTTGCAAAGTTCTAGGACAAATGGTGTGTCCGGTAGCGCTGACACGACAAAAACAACCAAGGAAGCTACCTCGCCACCTTGCTTGTTCGGGTCGGTGATCGTGGCTACACTATTTGATACCCATCTATCTATTTTATTTTATTTTTTTACAGAAATGTAAACCGCCCGTTAGTGTAGGTGGGCGGGTATTTAGTCTAGTTTAAATACTTTTGTAAATCAGTTCTTGAAAAATATCACAACATTATATTGCTCTGCATTTTCTTGCTTATGTTTAACCAGAATAGACCTGGGTTTTTTTTATACATGCAAAATAAATAACGGAATTAGCATTTAATAGTTATCCCCTGACAAATGTTACAGACAGAAAAATAGATCATCACGTGATCACTAAGTAGAAGATATGTATATTTACAGCTGTTGCTACTTTGTGCTGTTGATATTAAGTGTCTTATTTGCTACCGTCCAAGTCTTGGAAATTGTTACTGCTTTCTTTAAAGTCATTTAGCTTCAAACCGACGATACTTTAGTTCTCAGATCTCACATAACAAATAGGTCTGCTTATCTGTCTCATCGTTTTAGTGTTTATGCTCACTCACTGATATTTATCGTATTCTCGAGTATCCACCATTGACACAGGTAGATACAAACCCAAGCAATAAATACCATTTCGTCATCATGTCAATGTCATCATATTGAATAAGAAATAAAAACAAAAACTTGCATCTGTTACTTATGGTGTGTGTTGTCTAGTAATTGTTTTATCAGTTCTGCTTTCAGTCACTAATTTAAATCATTTCTTTCTCTAATCTTTCGTTTTTCGTAAACAAACATTAACAAAAAAGATGTGCCGATAAAGACGTGAGAAGAGTTGCTTTTTTCAATTGTGTCATTGATGAGGATTTCTGCAAATTACAAAATCTATCTCTTTTGTCATTAACCACCGACATCACATTTTGTGTGTCTTTAGTTGAGTTTCCTCGTTTTTTTTAAATTCGATTTCTCTATTCGGTGATCGTATTGTCAATTGTCGTTTCCGTCACAACTGCCTGTTTATTTGTTTTTGTTAGCTTCTTGGTCAGCTCTGTTACTTTTATGACCCCACAATTCTCTCTTTCTTTCTTTCTTCTCATTAATTCTGTGGGTGTGTTATTTGAATAATCAAATAATAACACACAACACGCAGCGTGTGTGACTAGTCTTCTCTTCTCCCCTGTTGCTGCCTTTGCTTTCAACCACGCTATTTAAAAATACAGAAAAATAAATGAATAAGAAAGAAAATAATAGTAAATAAAATAAAGATAGAAAAAGGAGTCTTGGACAACACTAACAGTGATGGCTCAAAGTGCTAATGAGTCTTTTTTCTTAAATAATTCTCCAGTAATAATCCCTATCGCAACTCTTACAACTACTATCGCAGCTACTTTCACTTCTTCTACTGACTGGGAAAACGCCAACACTTTTATTATTATTATTTCCATCATCATCATCATCATCTTGCACATCATCTTCTAAGCGACCAATTCCATTATCAGGGCATCAGAACCAGAAGCAGCAGCATGGCTTCTTCACCATCTGGGAAAGGTGGTCATTTCTTACAATGACCAAAAAGGATTTGATGCTGCCAAAATGGGGTGCGGCCTCTCCGATTTACAACGATCAAAGTCGAATAGGACTGCTGCTGCAGCTGTCGAAGATGAATCGGCCTTTAGTGGTGGTCGCGACAAAAACAAACTAAAAATTACTCGTCGTGGTAATCAAGTGCGGCTTTTACAAGACGATCCAAAGGTGATCTTTATATTTGGTAAGTCACTCAATTGTTCCATTCTTACAAATTATTACTTATTCCTAACCTATAATAATTGTTTTTCTAAAAATCTGTTTCTATTTTTTTTTTTTTCGATAAAAAACTTAAATTAATGTTACTATTGTGACTTGTTTGTGTCACATAAATGATTAATGGGTTTTTTCTTTTCACGTAAAATTTAAAAGTGAAAATTTAAAAAAAAGAATGCTTACATTGAATAAAATAACAATTATTATTTTTCATAAATTTGTTGATCAAAGAAAAACAATGATTATGAAATTAAAATTTTCAAAATATTCAAATTTTGTAAACTGATGATGATTAATGACTTCGAAAATCAACAATCAAAATTTCTTTCGCTTTTTTTATGCTCAATTTTGAACTATTATTTTTCTGGAAATATTAATCAATACTCTTTACTTTGATTATTTAGTCCCAAGTCTTCTTTTCTTAATAAACGTTTTTTCCCCATTTTATTTATTAAATTAATTTAAATACAAAACTCACATTTACGGTACCGATTGTTTTGTTCTTAAATTAAAATTTACTCATTCAGTTTTTTTTACCGAGAATAAAAAGCCTTCAATATTTTTCTATCCGTTTTTTTTTAATGTTTTTGTTTATTCATTTTGATTATCTGTTGGTAGCTTTAGGTATTATTTGAAGAGGGTGTGGGGGGGGGGCAAACCAGCTGAGGATCTACTATTAAGCTGTTGGTATGAATAATAATGGTAAAATGATTCTTGGAGACACCTGATCATTTTATTTGATGCTTCTTACTCGCTACAGGCTGATAAGATATAGTTCCATTTCTGACCGAACCTTTCCATCTTGGTATTTCCACAAACAAATCTAATGAAGGAGTTAGTTGCGTGCGGAAATGAAGAAATGGTTCTTTAAAAAAAAAATGATCGAGGGAAAAGTCACAGAAACAAGTCACAATTTTGGCTAGGAGTAGGAAAAAAGTCAAATTTAATTTAGTAATAAAATTAGTAATATTTTAGCAAAGTACAGCAATACTTTGAATAGTGCGGTTTTGATGTAGTACGGTTATGGTAACATTGCTGTAAGAATTAATGTAACTAAGTAATATAAGCTGAAAAAAGGCATTAATAAGATCTTGAACATTGCTGCTTTGAACAGTGCGGAAGATTTTGAAACGAATTAACTGCACTAACCAAAGTATACCTGTAAAAGTCACGTTTAATTTGAAAATAAATAATATTTTAAGACACTATTTAACTGACAATACATGTCCAGGCCCTGTACACACTGACAACATGTTTGCTAATAAAATCACGTTTTATTCAATACCTTTAGAAAAAGCAAGGTAATAAAACAAAGATATTTATTGGCAATATGACGTACTCGTACACGTTGATAACAACTTACATCATCAGTGTCATCGTATTATACGTAAAAACTGAATATAGAAATGCTTGTCCATCTGTGGGACCTGGACAAAATACCCGGGGGACAAAACCCACACACTTAAAGTACAAAGCCGGATAAAAACCCTTTGGTTAGATTAAAATATGACAAAAATGTTACTGAATGGTGACAGTACATTTTTTTAACCTGGTCTCATATCCTAAATATATATTTTAAAGCTTTTTTGAGGCATCTAAAAAATAAAAAAATGCCACAAAGTATAATTTTCCTAGCTTCATATTCTAACCCCCCCCCAAAAAAAATAAATACAACACAGTACTGATTTTCTTTACCTTGCCTCGTATTCTAATCACACATTTTTAAAGCTTAACATTTTTTAAAGTCATCCAAAAATCTACTTTTCTCTGTCCGTAACAATGGATTCTTCAATTTAAAGTTAACAATTCAATGTTTTAAATTGACATGGTTACTAGTTTCGGGCATTTTTTTTTATCGATAGATGTCACTTTGTTGTCAACAGTCAATTGGCATTGATGCTCGTCTGCTAGAACTTCGGGGAGGGGGGGGAGAAAGAAAAATCGATAAAATGACTAAAAGTTATCAAAATTTCTTATTCAGTAAACACAGGTTGTCCTATGCTGACAAACTGTGTGAAATTGAAGTTGAAATAAACAAAAGAACGATAAAAAAAGAAACAAGCTAAATTTTCCCTATTGAAAAACAGTAGTAGAATTTTTAAGGTTGGGACCAGAAGTCGGCTGATGACATCAGCACTTTGCCACTCTACAAGAAGAGAGGTTTGCGGTGGGGGGGGGGGGGGGGGGGGTGAGTTTTTTGCGAAATTTCAATTTCGCGACAGGTCTGTGCCCCCAACCCCCACGAAATTTGAAGGTCAACTGTATATGCATACATATGGGGGGAGGGGTGCAGCCCCTCCCAAACTATATACAGGTAGTCCTCAACTTTACATTGCTTGATTTATGAAAAATTTTAAATAAAGCTAAATAAACAGCAGTAACCATTTCATGATGCTACAAGAGAATGTACAACGCATTCGAATTACGATTTTTCAACTTGATCTCAATTTCGATCCCTAACCCAATTGTAAGTCGGGGACTACCTGTATATATTTTTTTCACTGTCTAGGCAGGCATATATGTGTGTATATATATATCTATATCTTTACATATGTATATATCTATATGCATATGTGTTTTCTTAGGATGGATGAAGCCAAAAAAACTATATATATATGTATATGTATATATACACATACACATATATAAGTGCTGTCAGAAGAAAAAGACACTTGATTACTATATAGTACATGATCTCTTATTTAGGCAGAAATAAAACAGGGAGGGATTCAATTTTGGTGGTGGGGGCCAATCCATGTATATTTACCTCCCCTGCATCGTAGCTATTTGTCCACACCACATAACACAATACCTCCAGAAGTTTTCAATGTTTGCACTCAAAGCAGTGTGGAGAATGTTTTAATAGAGTTACAGGAACCATTCATGGATTTTCATATACTCAGCATTATTAAGCTTGGTGCAAAAGATTTGTTTGGTTATGTGACCATTATGTCGTAAACCCTATTGAAATAAGCATCTAAAAAGCTTTTTTTGTTTTGAGTCTTGAGCTGCTTCTGGCTTTTTTTTTCTTATTAAAATTTAGGTTTTAAAAAATCATGCTATTCACAATAAAACCATGACCCACAATGGTTTTATACTTGTTTCAGTGGAATATAATAAATGTTGTGGTTGTTGGTGGTTCTTCTTCAATAACAATGAATGGGGGTCACCCGTGTGTTGGAATGCGTAGCAGACACATGACACCTCCGTGTTTTTATTGAGTGATGATGTTAAATGGATGATTGCAAACTACTTTTAGTTATTGTCAACCAAAACGGTCAACATAGATTTCTTCAGTTTTTGAGCTGGTCTGGCTGGCTATGTATGTATCATGCATACGGGCCACACCAATGGAGCTAAAGGGCGGACAATTTAAACATACTCCTTATTACGTTTAGAAAAAACGTTTTTGTTTGTTTTTTTTTAGTTCCCCCAAATAGGTTTTTAGTGTGGGGTTCAATTTACAATGTAAGTTTATGCTAAATTGGTCCATTAGTTTGTGTCCGCCAGCATTCATGATTGTTTTTTGAAAATTCAAACATTTTTAGTGATCACCAGCAAAAGACGAGAGAAGTAACTTATTCATTGATCACACCTTTTTCCAATTTTTTAATTGATCACACGGCATGCTGCCAAAAGACATTTGTCACGTAACAATTTCTACTGAGTGACTAATTTTTAGTAGCATTGAATTTATCAACTTAAGCTTTTGTCAAAAGAATTCAGAAGTCGATGGAGAAATCTTTTCTTTTTTTTTCCTAAATGATGTTTTTTTTGTTCTGTTTCCTTGTGATAGGTTCAGTGACAAAACTGAAACATTAAACAACTTAAAGTTAATAATTTCCAAACTTTTAGGGCCCTTCTTCCTTTAACGATAAAAAAAATCATTAAAGACTGTAGTGGACGAAAACCACATTTTTCCTCCTTAATTAAAAACAAAATAAAACAATAAAAATATGCATATTTTTACTTACCACCCAAGTACCTCAAGCCAAGCCTCAATGTACACACTCAGAACACTTCAGGAAAGATAAACAAGTTGAGATTGAAGTCAGTATGAATGAATGACTTGGCTTCGCGAACAAAGATTTTTGGGAAGGGTTTTCCACAGCAGTAGGACCATAGACGGTGGGGCCTGTGTGCGAAATAACCATCCAGTGGGCTCGACCCCAACCTTTAAACCAAGGGTTTGCATCCTATGTTCCACTGAGGTGGCATGAATAGGAGCAGAGCCCCTAGGTCATGTTTGACAGTAATGTCTTCTCCTGGCAGATGCATGATCTAGCTGCCGCCCCTTTGCAGGAATATTCCAACAGTAAGGCTGACCTGTGGTTAAACCACAGGACATGAACATTCCTTAGTTGGTAGATACCTGAGCTGGCTATAGAGTACTACCATCTCTTTGAAGGAGAATGAGGACAATACAGCTGTCTGCAACTTTAAGCACAGATCCTTGACACTCCAGCAGATGTGAGATAATTGTAGAGGTTTGCTACCCCCTCAAAGGAGTAACCCGATGGTATAGCAGCCTGTTCAGATTGGATCCCAGGTCAGTCACACCCCTGGGGGGGAAACATCATGTCTACTTATTAGGTTTTAACTTAGTATAAGTCCAGACTTCCCCTTCCCATCTGCCTGTTAATAGTCAATTATGACCCCTCTCCCTTGGATGATTCTAAATTTACAACCAAAATTTATCTCATTACCCTCTCCCCCAAATCCCTTTTCCACTTCTGGGTGTTTTTTTGGTGAGCAGCTGAACTAGAAAGAAATAAAAATGTGTTAAAAGCAACAGTATTTGTAAAAATTAATTTAAAAAATATTAGTTTTGGCTTATCAAAAAAAATATTTTTTGAATAATGGCGAACATGTTTTCTTAGAAAGTTAATTTTAAAAAAAATAAGGATCATTCATTTTCTTTTACTTACTGAGGTATAGCTGAGGTGTGTGTATCTGTGGAGGGGTATTTGAAAATTGCCCCCAATGGAGGGGGGGGGCCCAAAAGCATTATAAACGGTAGTTCACCTACTGCGTTTTTACTGACAAATCTCACTAAATGCTGGAGGGGTCCTTAAGGATCCTGGCCCCCCAAATCACCCTAAATCTGTAGCTATGCCTTTATTTACTTAAGTTAGATTGTGCTGAAAAGTAGTGTACAACCACAATGAATTTGACCAACATGACATTTCTGTTGATTTTTTTTTTTTTAATTGTGTTTTCTTTTTTCAAGTTACTCCAATAAATAATATAATTTTGCAATAACTAAATTGTTTAAGTCATCTTTTTTAAACAGGAAACGCATATGCAATAACTGGCCTCTGGTATGATCCAAACAGGACCATTGTTTTACTGTTCAAAATCCAAATGGGGGCCAAATTGTTCAACCGCATAAAATTATCCACCCCATAACCAATGATACTAAATAATTTACAGACTCATTTTTCCCTGCACGGCACTTGACAAACCAGTTGAAAAAAGTTAGCATGGAAGAAAACAAGAAGCCTTAATTTAATGATGGATTCGATTTATTTATTGAGTTCGTTTAGAACATTACAAGACCTTCTTGCAACACACACAGACACACCACACACACTCCCAAAAATGTGTCTTGAGCATTGACTACAGTTAATAATTGTGCATGGAGAAGACTAAAAACAAATGGCTTTTCATAGCGTATATATTTTATTTTATTTTGCAATTACATGAAAGGATTTTATTCATATATCTTTTTAGTAGTTTGACAGTTGCAAAATTGTTTTAGCAGCATTATTGTTAATGTTTTTAAAGCTTGAACACAAGATTACAATCATTGCCAGGCTGACTTTTAAAAAAAGATAAAAATATGAATGAGCCACCCCTTAATCAATAAGTTAACTACACAGCTTAACTACAAGTGGTTACTACCTCTAGCTTGTAAAATCTGACTAGAGTGTTTTTTCTATCCTGCCACAAGAATATTGTGGTTGATTTGGCAGGGTTGTCACTTTTACTCCTTGCCTTGATGCTGGAACCCTTCCTGTGCAAGCTTAGAGATGTGACCAGACTGGTACTGCGCTGACCGAACTTGAGCCAGGGTGTCTGCGTATGCCGATGATGTTACCATCTTTCTTGTTGTTCTGTTATCAAAGAGGTACAAAAGGTGGTTGAACAGTATGAAAAGGTGATGAGAGCCAAGATTAACTGTGACAAATCCACCAATTTGTGGTTTGATGTGTGGTGTGGTGTGGTCTTCTTAAACACATACTTGAACCATGCAATGTGCACAAGAAAGAATCATGCTCAACATCATATGGAGAGATCACAAGACATCACAGTATATTAGAGAAAAAACAGGGGTCAGAAATATCATAGAATCCATTAGAAAACTCAAATGGCAATGGGCTGGTCATGTTGCAAGAATGTTAGACAAGTGTTGGACATCACAAGTCACAACATGGATCCCCAGAGGTCATATGCAAAACTGTGGCCGGCAAAAATAAGATGGTGTGATGAACTAGACAAGTTTAGAAAGTATTGGCTCGGTGACGGCCATGATAGTCTGGAGAATCTTGGGGAAGGTCTATGTCCAACGACGGACGCTAAAAAGCTGCTGATGATGAAAAGAGGCCATGTGTCACATTTTACCATTGTGGGATAGTAAATATGGATTGTACACCTGAAAAGGCCATAGAATTGATCTGACGTAACACTGTGGTAAAGCAACAAAAAGAATAAATTCAGTCATCACTTTTCCTGTTCTCTCTCAATATGAATCTACACTTTTTATACATTCTCATGTTCTTTAATCTGTAACACTTAGTAAATAACAGACACTAATTCCCCTTTGTACTTCGATTTCAAAAAGTCGATACCACAAATGACATCTAATGTGGAAATCAATCATAGATAATAATTTCTGTTGCTAATCTATAATTACATTACCATAGCACCTGTATAACAATGGCTAATATTCTTGAATACTGCAAACAATTATCATGCAGGAACCTGAAAACAGCCAAATGCAAACCAGTAGAATGGAACTCCCTGTAAACAATATAGAATATGTGATGACAGCTGAAGGATTCTTTCTCTGTTAAAAGAAAAATTTCAATGCCAGATATTCAGTGATGAATTTTTCAAGCAATCAGATTCTCATGTATTGTCCTATTTAGTAATTGAGATTAATAACTTCAAATTATTCTTTTTTAAAAAAGATCTTTTAGCTTGGAAGCAATTTTAAGAGACAAAAGGAATATTATATTTGTAGTATTTCTGTTAATTTTAATGTTTTATTTCATGCAAAATGAAAATAAATTGATGCTTGATAGCTTATAAATGATGTTAAAAATCTAAATTCTAAGCATATTATTTTTGTATTTTCTCAGGTGGTGTATACAAAAATATTCCTGTTTTATCTAGTTCACATCTTTGTTATCCCCAACAGCCTTTTCTCTTCCATTTCCCCCCAAACATCTTCTTAATTAAGTAGGTATAGAAGCATGCAGAAAAGAAAATGCTCCAGGCAGATTTCATTAATCTTTTTGCCTAAAACTTAGAAATTGATGCAC
The DNA here is from genome assembly GCA_006491835.1 of Architeuthis dux. Classification (NCBI taxonomy): domain Eukaryota; kingdom Metazoa; phylum Mollusca; class Cephalopoda; order Oegopsida; family Architeuthidae; genus Architeuthis; species Architeuthis dux. The sequence goes on from VCCN01000980.1 coordinate 2,778,721, forward strand.
CAATAATATTATAAATGCACACAAAAGATGTGCATAAGACAGTAAATTTTCAATTTCAACCATTGTTTTTACGGTAACAAATAACAGCGCTGTTATTTGTTGCTGTAGAAACAATGACCTGAATTGAAAGTTGTATATAAAAAAACAACTGAAATTAAGATGAAGGTAAAAACTAGTCAAATTTAATTAAAATAATGTGTTACAATTACTTCATCCAATGATAATAATAATAAAGATTAACTTGTTACATATTGCCTGTTTATAAAATGCACTTACATATCACTGAAAAGAAAGAAATAATCCTTTATAATTTATATATTGAGTATTATTACTGGTATGGTTCCAGTAAACATGGAAAGAAGATTATAGTAGATATTCAGTGAGTATATTTTTCAAGTACATTATAAATTAATATAATATCCTACTTAAATAAACAATGAGTGAATTGCTCAGTTACGTAAATGTATCTACATGCATATCTAATAAAAAGATGTCATTTTTCATCTGTCTGTGTATCTTTCTTTTGTGTAAGAGCTTTGATATTAAAGAAAAATTTCCCTAAATTGAATAAAAGAAAAAAACATATGCAGTTCTTTGATTTTGCGAATGGCTAAAAGTAAAAAGTTTATGCAGACATTGAAAACCTTTTACTTTTCCTAGATCAGGGTTGCTTCAAATACATCTTACCATTTTTGCATTCTATTATGTATTTACAAGCACTGCCTACCCACTGTTCCAAATTATCACTTTGTCTTTATTTCCTCAAATCCATCAACTTTCCACAGTCCTTTATTGTCCAGCATTGTCTACTCTCATCTCGCTTTCTGCACTATACTGAATTATTTTGTACCCTATAATCACCACACTCCTTATGAAAAACATATCAGTTTTATACCTAGAATATTTACAATTCAGTGAAAAGTCTTTGTTGGCATTTAATAAAGTGAATCCAGCCATGATTCAAACCTCCAAAATGGAGTTTAGAAAATAGCCACCTTATTGCCAGGTTGGAATTTTCTTCTGTCAACTTAATATCCTATTCACCATATGTAAAAAAATGTTATTGCATTTTATTTTTATTTTTATTCTATGAATTTAATATCGCAATAATAATGAAATTAACTCTTAGTTGGAAAAAACAATTAAAAATTTTAAACTTAAAAGCAATAGCTGTCTTGTTAAAATGCAATAAGAATTCAAAGAAAATGTTAAGTTTAGTTTTCTTAGTTTAAATGAGTCTATTGAATCAATATGATTTGGAAAAAAACAAAAAGGAATACAGTTATACCTTGATTAGTGTGCTTAATTTGTTCCAAAATTTTCCATACTGTTCAAAACCGCACTGTTCATGGTCTTATTATAATTTAATACATTTTTATTTTCAGCTTTTCTTAGTTACATTAATTTGTACAGCAATACCATAACTGTAGTATATCAAAACTAGTACTAATGAAAACCACACTATTCAAGATATTCCTGTGTAAGTGACTAATTCAAATAATTACAAACATTAAAACAAAAAACTCAGTACTTAGTATTTCCAAATTAATTTCATCCTATATTCAAGCAGAAGAACAGTGGCCTAATGTCTATGTCATTTGCCTGCCTATCTCCAGATCAGAGGTTTGAATACCCATGGAATTTTCAAGTTTTCTATTTATGTGTGTGTACATATGCATATATGTAATTATATACATATATTTTCCATACAAGTGCATACTAGATTCTATTATTTAAGCTTGCAGGCATTTGTTATAGACTCTACTGCAAAAGTAAGCATTTTGATTCTCACCTAACACATGAACATTTGTTTTTTCTCATCCTCACAGGCTAATAAAATGATTCAACTGACATATAATACTCATACTTTTATGGTTTCTATCCTCAGAACATTATGTATTAATATGAACTTACATTGTAATTCCTTGATTTCCAGCCTTAATCTGAGTGAATCAGATATTTGTTCGATTTTTTTTTTTCTATTGATAATGTCTTGTCTCACGCAATAGTGGATCAACAAGCCAGGGAAAGATAATTGTTAATAGACAGTAGTTAAACAATGAATATGTTTTGTTATCACTGTTGCTCTCTTGTAAAATATCACAATCTTAAGGTGTAGTTTAGTACAATACTGGAAGGCAAATCAACAGTTCTTGCAAAATAACTGACCATTCTGTACTTTGAAAGAAAATGATAAATACCATGAATAATTCTGTTTTATATGGAGTGGAATATGGGGAAGGACTGATAGATTGATTTCTTATTGATTTGATAAAGTTAATGGGTAGATGGCTGAACCACATTTTGATTCACTTGAACAATAGCAAAGTAAACAGTAAAAACAATGAATGTCCATGTGTGTCCACATTTACATCCACCTTGACAGGAAGGGAGATAACTGATAGGTAACAAGATTTTGCTTTAATATGTTCTAAATGAGACAGGATACAATTTCATTTATGTGTATTGAAAACTTTCCACTGGGTTAATTAAAGCTCCTTTTTTGTTTACTAGTCTCTGTAGCAAGATCCAGTGGATATTTCTTGTAGTACCATATTAATTCTTTTATTTATTGATAATTCAATTGTTATGTTTATATACACATTCAGTGGTGAAAACCACAACTTTAGCTCAGTAGGACAAACATGACAAAAGAAGGCTAATTGCAGTTGTAGTGGTAGTGAAAAATAGAGAATTCTAACAAAGCAGTTAGAGCCATGAGTCAACCAAAGTAGTGTATTTGGACATGGTTGAAAGATGCCAAAAAACACTTTCTATCATGAGTTGGCAGATGAACCATTTCCAGTTGTCCTTTTTTATCTGATTAACATACACTCTGCCTCCATCTCCTGCTAATGTGCATAGGTGGAGGCTTGGTGAGGTGTGTTTGGCCATCATGGTGGTTCCAATTTCTTAGAACATATGCCTGTTGTTTGTACACATGCCTTGTTACTTGTGGGTACAATCAGGTGTTGTGACTAGGTAATGTAAAGTAAAGTGTTGTGACTAGGTAAGGTAAGGTAAAGTAAAGGTAAGTTATTCTACATAGGTGGTCATCTAGAGTGAATGGATTTTGTAAAAGAAGGGGAGTATTAGTTACATTCAGCAAAAAGTGTGGCCCATATATAATCTCTTGTCCTAATTTAACAGTTTGAGTGAATTGATGTGTGCTGGTAAATTTAAACTCACAGTGTTCTGCACAGTGATTTCTGTTACAGTGTTGTGATTAGAAATGGTAATATGGCCATAGAAAGTTAACCCATTAGTTTCGGCAAGTGGCGAAGAGTAATAACTATGACTATTACTGCAATGACTGCCATTTGATGATTGGTTTTGAAGGTCTTATTGAACTGACTTTTCCATCTGAATCAAATGCCTGATAGACCAGTGAGTGGATTTGAGGATTGATCGTGATTGTGCTGATTAGATATGTCATATATTACCCGTGAAGTTTGGATGCTGAGGCTTTATTTTTGTCCCAGACCATGTTTGATTTTATATAGGTAGCATTTATTAGAGCTGTGAAAGCTTGGATTTGGATTATCTGTAACCAGAGATTAAGTGAGGAGGATATGCATGCCAGTATTGCTTTATGCAGCAGTTAACAATATCAGGAGTTTGGCAGTGTCCATAGCAGAAATTTGAGTATTGGTTAGAATGGGGGGGACTGCATTGTAGCCATTCATCTATTTACCTGCATTGCTTCTACCATAGTGGCTGGGTTCCAGCATGTAATTTACTTGTAGAATTTGAGTATTTACCTGAGATTATAGTCCAGTAGAATTAGGAAAAAACCTTGAACAAATTTGCATAAAGATGAAAATGCCTATATAAATCAAGGTTTCCCATTTTCTTTTAATTTTCTTTAATGTATTTACAATTTACAAGTCAAAATAAATCTTCTTTGTTGTCCTCCATGATAATATTTGCATGATCACGGTCTTCCTCCTGCTCATTGACATCACCCTCGTTAGCTGCAGCACTTTCACCAGACTCTTCAAATTGCTCACTGATATCCAATTCCTGTGGTATGTTGGTGCAGGTTTGTCCTAAGCAGAAACTGCACATGGTACTGCATTTCATACCTATCTTTCTGCAGCCACAGTTTACCCCACATCCAGTCTTACACCCACATGATATCATATTCAGCAGTATATCTGATGCAGGAAGCCCTGTTTTCAATACAGGACACAGGTAACTCTCTATTCTCTCCCAACCCCATTTAATGGATTCTAGATCCATACCAAGGCACTGCTGGATTGTATGATAGGCCATGTAAGAGTGTTGAGCAACTGCTTCAAATGTTGGAAGAAGAGCTTCCAGCTTAAATGTCGATTTTAGACTTAATTTGGTGATACACTGGTGGTACTTGTTTATTATATGTTGAAGTGGCAGGACATCCACATAACTTAAGAAGAAATCACTCACCAGCAGTCTGTATTTGAGAATGGCTTGAATTCTCAAAATACCAGAAGTTCCTAAATCTCATGCAGTTTCATCTTCTTATGGAGGTTCCAGGCAGTTATTTTTCCTTTATTAAAGGGAGCTGAGCAAGTATCACAACCGTGAGACAATGGACAACATAAAGAACCTTGCATTGAGCAGCTGTAACATTTTTTTGAGCATCCCTGACATTATAAATCTCTGAGGGATCGCTAGTGTCCAGCTGAATGTAGACATTGCTAGTCTTGCATCTCTCCACAAAGATACACAGAAGATCTGTATCATAACCCACAACAATTACAGGGTCAGAATTCTGAGCTGCAACTTGCAATGCTGTCGAAACAATGAGAACATCTGCATCTTCTGCAGCCTACTTCACGTATACCTTCATCCACAAAGAACTCTGTGTCAATATAATGATAAAGCAGGCCTTGTTAGACTTGCTTCCTAAAAATTCATCTTGTTCAGTTATTGCTTTGATACTTAATTTCTATTGCAGCATACTTAGAAGCACATACCTTACAAGTTGATGTTTTGGTTCTCATTTCCATATCCATCCATCACCATAATCACATTCCTTCCATAATGTCTGATGACATATTGCACATGGTTAGTGAGGATATGCTTGTATGTAGCATCACTAGGCCAAACAATCTTGTGCAACATGTAGCCTCCATCTGCAACATACAGAGGAGAACCATCCATATGGTCCATGTACTTTACATCCTTTCTGAAATTGTCAGCCAGTTTGTATTTATTTTCTTTTGTATGCATTTGCCCTCTTTTAAATGGAGACATGGGAGAGCTAATGAAGAACTCCATTTCTTCACTGTTATCGAGAACAGAAATGATTCGATTCAAAAGATTTTGTGGGTTAATGTCCACAACTTTGACACAAACCTTGACGTTTTGCTTGGAACTCCTGATGGTGACCTTTTTAGGCTTTCTTGGTATTGTTTCTGTTTGTTTTCCAATACTATACGCTTATTCACAGTTTACTGATGAATCTGCAATCAAACCATTGGAAATGCTTACAAGAGATTGAGTTTGCTCATAAGCAAAGAATGTATGTATCGATAACCAGTTATTAGATTTCCCAACATCTGCTATATCTAGCTTCATGTTGGCGTAGATCTTTATGTTGTGTCAAAAACGTGGTGTAGATCCCTGCAAGATTTTCTAGTTAGTCCCAGATTGGAGCAAAATGTGATAAGGAGCCTAAAACCATTGCTAATGGAACCATCTGTAATATGTCTTAGCCCTTCTGCTGACTTTAACAGGTGCATCAAATCTTGCTCAATGGTCTGACCACTAAAATTTCCACTCCCGTAGCATTTATTTCTACGCACAGTAAAATAACCATTTCCTGTATACATCTCATACAATTCTCAGGAATCCTATTTTTCAACTCATCCAGTTGTTGCACATAGATTCTCAAACTGCTCGCGTAATGAATATGCCTAGCTGCATGTAAAATTGGAATCATTCTTTTAATGCTAAACACATGCAATTTGTGATCTCCAGTACACTCAGCAAATAGTATCATTCTTAGTACAGAAGTGTTCTCTAGGTAAGATTTCCAGAGTTTCAAAGTACAGCTGTCCCCATCATTCACCTCAGTAAGATCTGTAACCCTGTCCACCATAGGCTTCACATGAGATAGTTCATGAACTTTCCATCCTCATGCTTTTCCAGAATAGTCTTGATGTTGTCAAGTTGCTTCTCAATATCAAAAACATCAGCATTAGGTGAACGGTCCAAACAACTGAAATCTAGCCTTTGTATGTTGATTTGCATATTGAAAAAAATGTCCTACACATTTCAACATGCATTGCCAAAGTTTTCAATACTTATTTTCAGGAATGTATTTTCCACCCCAAAACTAGTATCTGAACAGGAAATGTATAGGCAGGGGCATAGCTCTGGAAGATGGTGGGGGAGAAATTTTAAAGGGGCTGCCCAAAAAAGAGTAGTTCACGCACTGCAATTTCTACATTATACAAATGTCAGGGTTCAGCAGCCCCCCAGGTTGGGAACCACTGCATTAAATGTTTGAAGAGATGCCTCTCAAGAGGTCTACCCCACCCCCCAACCGGCCCAAAAATCTCCTATTACGTCCATGTATATGGAGTTTGTATCTTGTCTTAGACACGCATATCTCTCCTGCATACTGAACTCGATCCCCCAATTATCACCACTAATCATGTTTGGTCGTTTTTCTCAAACTTATTCTCAGATTTTTTATATGTTACCTTATACCATCTCCTCTAACTATAAACTGATTTTCATCTTTATGTGAATTTGTTCAATGTCCATGTATAAAATCTGACTAATTCTACTGAACTATTAGTGTTTCTCCCATTTCCTGATCAGGAGGAATAGCCAGCTAGAGGTTTCAGTGTGACTCCAAGCCTGGAGTCTGAATCTTTCTACCATAACAAGAACAACAAGAACAATACTCACCAGATTTAGGGGAGTAAACTCTTCACTGTTTGTCTGTATCATTAGGTTAAACCAAACTAATATGTAAAATTAACATTCCCTTACCGTGATTTGAAATCACGTCCAAGTGATTGGTAGCCGGCTCTCTTACCGACTGAGCAAATATGCAAGGACTTATTTCATTCTAATAAATAAATACATTTATACTAAAAAATATATATTTTTATAATTTAAAAAATGTATACAAAAGTTGCAATAATCATCTTCAGTCGGAAGATAAATAAGAGTGAAGTTTGACCCTGCAGCAACCAGGCGTGTTACCATTAGTATAATAATAATAATTTTACAAGTGCAACACTGACAAATATCTGAAGTGATTAGAAGGCTTTTTATAAGGCTGTATTTAATTACCTGTGTCTGTTTGGTACTAGTAACTGAATCACAGACTTATATTCTAGTAGTGTAACAACAAAGTTGCCTCCATGAGACAGTGTCCCATGAGATAGTGTCCATTTGACAACATGTGTGCAATTCCTTACATTAAATTTGTGAAATTTATTACATGCAGCTGTATGCACAATGAAATTAAAGCCATTCCTGGTATTGGCCAATATAGAGACTTCTTTTCCCACAGTGTGCACACACACACTGTTGATGTTTCTTTTGCTACAGATATTGATTTTGGTCCAGCTTTTCTTGAAACTGTCACTTTCTTCTCTGTAGGCATCGGCAGTCTGGTCATCATTTTATAGTAATAAAAATTATTGTAATGGAAAAACAAGAAGTTGTAATAGTCACATTGTAGTGGTAGAAAAATTACAGTTCCAATCATCTTTAACTAGATATTTGTATTATCTGAATATTGCAGACTTCACAGTCCAAGGATAATCACCTGCTGGTTATCATCCTTTCCCCCCCAAAAAATTAATAACTGATTTTTTTTTTTACAATTTGTGGTAAAATCAGTTTTAATAAATTAATTTCAGATACACCTTAAATTAAAAATACTAGTTTATATTATTATTATTAATCACTGCAATCGATTAGATTACAAGTTAAATGCTACCTCATTATTTAATTGTAGTGTAAATAAAAAAAAACTACTTTCCCCGTATTCACTTGTCACATTAAAGATTTTAAAACACAAAAATTATAAACTTTTATATGCTATTGTCTTCAATTTGTAAGTGTTCAGAGATAATGAAAAACAGGTTGTATGAGAGAGTAAGAATGTTTATATACAAGTGCATCTAAAAGAATTAGAATATCGTGGAAAAGTTCATTTTTCCCTGTAATTTAATTCAAAAAGTGAAACTTTCATATATTCTAGATTCCTTACACATAAAGTGAAATATTTCAAGCCTTTTTTTTGTTTTAATTTTGATAATTACGGCCTACAGCTAAAAAAAAAATAGAAAAAAGGTATCTCAAAATATTAGAATATTCCATTTCGAGTGAGTAAATCACTATTTATGCAGTAGAAATACCATGAATCTCTCAGTCTGGTTCAGTACACACAACCACAATCATGGGGAAGACTGCTAACTTGACAGTTGTTCATTGACACCCTCCACAAGGAGGGTAACCTACAGACGGTCATTGCTGAAAGGACTAGCTGTTTGCAGAGTGC
>VCCN01000980.1:2793115-2812280 GCA_006491835.1 Architeuthis dux
ACTATCCTTTTCGTGTTTTTCTTTCTTTTTTATTTTCTCGTTATTGTATTTATTAATTTGTTAAGCTCTGCTTTTTTGTTTTCATCTTTAGTTTTTATCTTCATATTTCTCCAGTATTTCTGGTGAGCATTCAGGTTGATGCCACCTTATTTGGTATATCTAAAGGGGGTCTCTATGGTCCACGCTGCCTTAGACGGTACCGCATATATCTATGGAGCTTTCCTCATCCGCCACCTGGGGAGCGATCCTGCAACCTCCAGTCTTCAGTTAGTTGGCTGTTAGTGGTTGTTTATTCCCCTTCCTTATTTCGGATCATATGACCGACCAGCACCCCAAATCTTTGCAAATCTAAAAGGATGGATTTTGCCTTTACACCAGTGACGTCACTGAAAGGTAACGAAAGTCTTGTGGATTGAGAGCACAAAAGTCCACAAGACTTTCGTTACCGCTGGGAATTTGTCAGTCAGCTGTGAGAAAAAACTAATTTTTAAAGGTCTTACTATTAATTTATTTACATTCTACTTATATAAATTCCAAAGCAATAAACACAAAAAATAGTTTTTAATTTTTTCGGAAGAAAATATCTAAATCTAAAAATAACTAACAAAGAATAGTTGGATTGAAAGCACAAACAGATACTTAGATTAAAAGCACAAACAATAGGTTTTAATTTTTTTCAGAACAAAAAAAACAACACGGAAGATCTGACGTGGATTGAACTCGCGTCATAGGAGTTGGCAGTCAGATACGCTAATGATTACACTAAGAATACAACTGCTGACTGATTGTAAAATTTAAAATCTAATAATCACAAATAAGCAATAAGCACAAAAAGATACTTAGATTGAATTTTGAAAGCACCAAAAAAAGTCTTATAAGTCGGAAGTTTGTTTGTTTTAAAAAAAAAACCTATAAACAACCTATTTTTTATCGAATAATAAATAGCTTTTAGTTTTTAATTATTTCGGAAGAATGTCGCTTAATAACTTTGAATGTTTGTTAGTAGAAAAAACTATAAACAATCTAAATGATTTATCGAATAAATAGTTTTTAATGTTTTCCGAAGAACATATATTAGTAACTTCGAAATTAAATCGATTAAATAGTTTTTAATGTTTTCGGAAGAAAACATCGAAGAGTAACTTCGAAACAACATCGAATTTCGGAAGAGTCCGAAAGTTTGTTAGTTTAAAAAAAGTAAAAAAACTATAAACAATCAAAATGATTTATCGAATAAATAGTTTTTAATGTTTTCGGAAAGTTTCTAACGGAAGAAAATATATTAGTAACTTCGAAACAAATACAGAGTAGCGACACCAGTTCAGGCAAGTATTTTCTACTTTCAATCTCTATTTTCAATGTCAACACGCTGACTTTGTTTAACTTGCTAAATAACGGCTGCTGACATTTCAGTGACGTCACCGGTGTAAAGGCAAAATCCATCCTTTTAGATTTGCAAAGATTTGGGGTGCTGGTCGGTCATATGATCCCTTATTTCTTTGCATATCGACCACAGATATCCCTTTCTATCTGACAGTTAGTGAAGACTAAAGCTAGTCTTCATTTGTTCATGTCAAAAGTAAACGATCGGGGAAACACATATTATCATCTCAAGTCTGACTGGCTAAGGTTATACTTGTGCAGTTGAAAAGCTGTTTTCAGATTTGAATCTTTGATTTTAGCATCTAAGTTAAAGAATGTAGTACCTCAGGCAAGATAATATTCTAAAGATATTCTCATATTGAGCTTGTTGGTACTTATTCACCGAGGCATAGATTAGAAACTTTAGGGCTGACTATAAATCTCAAAAAAATAGAAAAGCAGTTATAATTTAATCAAAAGTTTATTTAATTTAATCAAAACAAGGAAGACTGCCTAAAAACCTTTTTTTTTACATTTCTTGTAAACTACCTCTTTATTTATTTTTGTAACAAAGAAACAAAAATAAAAAGTTTTTATTTAGTTATCTACAAAGCTATTTTTCGTTGAAGGTACCTCGGCCATTTTCAGCATTTTAAACCATTAGCATAAACACCTGCTTTAGAAACTGGTTTCTTTCGAGAAAAGACATTTTTTTCATTTTAAGAAAAGATTTTTTTAAAGATGGAAAAAAATTCAAATTTGATTTAAATATATATGAATAAATATATGTAAATAATTTCCTTTAATTATTGTTTTGTTCTTGTTTGCTTTAACTATATGTTATGCTGAAAGGGCGAAGTTGCCTATTTCGGCAAAGAAATACCTATTTACTTATGTTTTGTAAAATAAGTTTGATTTCACTTTGACTGCAAAAAAAATAGTTGTTTTTATCCTTGTTTTGATTAAATAGACTTTTGATCAAATTAAAACCATATATTTAAGTAAATACGTAGTTTTAACTTTTTTACTATACCGAAAGAATGCCAAAAAACAACGTTGCAATTCTGTACTTTGTCAGAGAGGGGGGAGGGGGTTTATAAATACCCCTCGTTTGCAATTATAACATGAGGTTTGTAACTCATTAATATATAGTATATATAGTGGGATGCAAATATCCAGGGACGCCATTTGACCGGGAGTGCAATTGTCCAGGATGCAATTTAGTGGGACATAAATGTCCAGGGACGCCAATGACTGGGACTTAGTTGTCCAGGATGCAATCGACCTGTCACCTCACTTATGATGTGGTTTACAGTCTTATTTTATTCACAAAGGTAGCATTTGCTGTTTTTCTGGGTCTTCTCTATTTTTATGTTGATATAATTGGTCGATATATATTTGTTCTGAGCTGCAATGATGAGAGATTCTATTTCTCTTTTCAGGAGTCCTCTGCATAACCATGTCTTGACTGTTCCTTTGTAATAGTTTCTTTCTGCATTTTAAATTCTCCATTTTGTCTTTCTTTTTTTCGTTCTTCACTATTATCACATTGGTCATCCTTTCATCTCTTGCTACACTGTTCTGAGTAGTATTCATATTTTCACTGCTTTGTTGTGCGTATTTTGAAAATCCTATTTTGGCCGTTTCAACACAGTCCTCAATGCTGATGCTCTTCACTTTTTTTTTTTACTTATAATCTGTCAGTGTTATCTCTGGGGTCTAGAGTTTTGTACATCGTCATTAACTTCCTAGTCTGTCAATCCATTGATTTAAGTTCCTCTCTTGTCCAACCTAGGAAGGGTCCTATTGATACTGTCCACATTTTCATCCCTTTTAGTAATTTTTTATTGTTTAGTTCTGTTTGTAATATCTTTCTTATCATCCTAAAATACTTCTTTCTTTTTATTAAATTTGACTAGTTTTTACTTTCATCCTATTAATTTAGGCCACTGTTTCTATGCCATGAATAACAGCGCAATTGGAAATAAAGAGTTAGCCTTTGGTGAGAACCGAACTCACACCCTCATTGCCAGAGGGTGACGAGTTTATGCCTAGCTGCTTTTACCAATCGGCCACAAAGACTTCATCCAATAACAATAAAGTTTGATTTACTTCTTTCTTATTTTTTCCATCATTTCGTCCTGCTTTATGGAGTTGCATTCAAGTACTCTAAGTTATTTGTAGTCGTCATTCATGTTTAATGCTCAAATTGCATTGTTATCTGGCAGTTTAATTTCATCTGTCATTATGGGTCTTCCTTTGTGCATCACTAGTATTGCACTTTTCTCTATATGAAAACTCTGTTCTTAAGTCATCGTTATAGTTCCTGTTTTAATCAGTGTTCACAGTTCTATTTTGTTCTTCATGAATAATTTTAAGTCATGTACATTAGATGGCTGACTTTTATTGTCATCTTTGTGAATTGGTATCTTCCTTTATAACTTTTCAAGATTAGATTCAGTGGTATCATGGCTTGACAAATAACAATGGAGACAAAGAGTCTCCCTGAAAGAACCCTCTTTTGATACTTACCTTTGCTAGTGATTCTCCTTCAGTGGTCAAGTTCACTTTTCAGTTTTTCATGGAGTTAGCTATGTATTTTAGCACTATACCATTAATCTTGAACATTTTAAGACATTTGAGAATCCAGGTTTGGAGGATCATGTCATACACTTTTCTATAGACAATCCACCCCATTACAATCATGGCTGCCAGCAGCTTTTCCTAAAAAAAACATGATCTCATGCTCAAATAAACCCAGAGTCTACAAAAAAAAACAGATTAGCATTCCAAGGGAAATTGTGAATCACCGCCGGGCTGTGATCATTAAAAAATGTTTAAATTTTCAAAAAACAAACGGGCATAAACTAGTTACCAATTTAGCATAAGCTGACATTGAAAATTGAACCCACCACTAAAACCCTATTTTGGAGGGGAATTTTCAAAAAAACAAATAATCATTTTCCCTACTCATTGAGGGGAGTGTATGTACAAAATTTCAAATTTCTACTATGAATAACATAAAACTCAATAAGGTAGTTTTAAAATAAATTATATTTACCTCTTTATTAACAGTTACTAGTTACCTACTACATAATGTTACAAATAAATGTTCCTTAGTCTTGATTTTATTACTTCTCATCGAAATCTTCATAAATTGTGACCATCTTACTATAATTCACCAATGTCCATCATCGCATAACTCAAGGACAGCTAGAGCTATGGCCACCAAATTTTCTGTGGTTACTAACGGCACCCTAGAGCATGTTTTTAGCACATTAGTTTTTGAAAATTCCAAAACATTTTAAGTTTTTACCAAAGGGTTCGATTTACAATGTAAGTTTTTACAACATTTTAGAACATTATAATGCTAAACTGGAGCCTTACTTCATGTCCGTCAGGTTAGCTAAACTGAATCCTTATCTTTTTGTTTAACTGTATAAAGTAGACATATAGCTGAAAATCCCACCCATAGTGTGGGTTTTTAGCTTTCATTATAATTCTTAGCTGTTTTGAGTCTTACAGAATATCTTCCGTATGCTGCATTTTCTGCTAGGTGGATTTCACAAAAAAAAATTGAGAAATTGTAATGTATGAAAAAACTGAGATTTCATGAGATTTCATGAAACCCAGTGTAATAGAATGGAGATAACTCTGGAGTTATGGCCCTTTGAGGAACGAAGAAAATGTAAACAAAAGAAAAGATATAGGAAAATCTTGTTTCCTCAAGATTTAAAAATTGGCACGCGAAAGACAAAGGAAAAGATTTATGAAAATCTCGTTTCCCCGGGATTTGAATTTGGTGTGGAGACGGAAGGGAAACAAGGAAGACAACAGTAGTAGTGCTCCGGGCGGTGGAGGAGGACAGAGATGAAAGCCTGCTGCTCGCAACTCAGTGAATGAAGGTGTTGATAAAAAATGGTTAATGTTTTTTTGACTGGCCTATTTGTAGACTGACTTCCATAAAAGAAATCAATCCTACGGACACAATCAAGTTCTCTCCGACGAAAATTAGGTTCTTCTGCTTTTCTAAAGGACTGTTGACCAAATGAACCTTTTCAAACATTTGGAACATACTTTTGATTTCCTTCAACCAGACTTTTTTCTCTCCCTAGAATTTGCTTGTTTTGAGATATATACTACAATTTATTGCTTCACCAAAAAACTAAGTTTTTTTTAATTGTTTTTCCATGTTGTCCCATCTGCAGTTTGCATTATTTTTCCCATGGTTAATTCCTCATTCCCATCTCAGGTGTTTTTATTGTTTGACCTTACCACTTGATCTACCACAACAGGTGTGTGTGTGTGTTAAAGCATCTGCGCCGTGACACCCAGACAGATATCAAAAACCCAGATCTGGCAACCTTGATTGCAATGTCTTTTTTGTCTTGATTTAACTTCAATTTAGAGTAGATCATTTGGTTCTAACATTTCTAAACAGATTAACAGTAATCCTCTTCTATTTATAGAGGAGTCGATTTCCCCTGCTATTTGTCCAGTCAGGATATTTCATATCAGGGTTAGGCATGTGATCAGTCTATAGTTGCATACCTGGGTTTCTTTCTTCTTTGTCTTTTTGATGAAGCTTGTTCTGCCTCTGGTCATCCATTCTGGGACCTCTCCTTTCTTCAGTAAGTTTTGGAATTGCTGAGCCAGTCTTATAATGTTGTGAATTTCTTATTCCTTATTTTGAATTTATTCTAGGGTGGATCAATAAGCCCATAGCTTGACACATAGTTATTAGCTGAATTTTGATCTGAAATTGTCACTGTATAATGTTTGATCATTGTTATTGATATATTCACTACTGAATTAAGTGCATTGGCAAAAAAGGGGATTATGTTGAAAAATAAATCTTTGTTGTGTAAAATAAACGCTTTTTTCCTCACTAAGCTGCAGACTTATGATGTACTAACGTACTTACTTGTTGAATATAATAATGTTATAGGAAGAATTGTTGATTTAAAAAATATGTTTGGACCATTTCTTAATTTTTCTTTTCAAAATTTACTAATCAATACTTCTTGTGCTTTAAAAGAAAATGTTTCATTATTTTTGTTGTTTTATATAGGAGGCCCTGGCTCGAAGAAAGGAACAATTGTTAATGAGCTGATCCGTACATTTGGCTTCACTATAATCAATGCTGAACTTATAATCTTACATAAATTGATGAATCACCTTGGTGAAAATCATGAACCTGCGAATTCTGCTGCTGCTGTCAAAAATCTTTTGAGGGTAACAAATATTTCCTTTTTATTTTTGTTATTATACATTTGTGAGTGTTTGTGGTGTAATCTCGGTAATATCAATATAATATGATGGAAGCATTGCCTCCACTGGAGTAAAAAAACTTCTGTTTACCCCATCACATTTGGATATTACACCTGAGGAAGGCCGAAGAATGGATCAGCCGAAATGTTGTGTTAATAATAACACAAACAACAAGAAGGAGTACAATCATCCGAGGAACCATTTGAATATTAATGACCCTTCACAAAACTATAGAAAATATTTTTATAAATTTGTTTTTATCAGTTTGTCATTCTGCTTTGGAGGAAGACCATCACACTCAGTCTTTTTAGTATTTTGATTTTTCTCTTTTCTAAATAACAGATGCCATTATAAAGTTTAACAGACTTTTGAATTTAATTTGTATAAATGATAATTAGTTCTTTTATGGTGGTTTATTGATACAAAAACACATACTACATTCAAATTTGTGTTATAAAGACACTATGAAAATATACCTCGAACAAGATCATATGCCCAAACAGACTTGCAAGGCGCATTTCCTTGAAAATGCTGAAGTTTCTCATCTTCATTGAATTTGTTCTTTTATTTTTGCAGGATAATCCAGAACTTGTCACCCTGGATTGGGTTATGCACGAGATTATTAAGCAACTAGATAAAAGACCAAATGGCTTCTATTTAATTGACGTTCTTCCAAACCTAAAAGTTCTACTCAAATTAGAAGGAGTGCTGCTAGATGTTCCCAATGAACTCGACAAGCTAGAATCAAAGGTAAAAAATTATAAATTAATTATATGCTTTTTAAAATTTTTTGACTAAAATATTGACTTAGTCATTGTTTGCTTAACTTGACATTGCCATTATCTTTGATCTCACTCATTGATTTTTTCTGCATTTAATGATCCCAACAAGAATCCATCTTTCTATCTTCTTCATCCATTTGTAAAAGGTAATAAAAAGTCCATTCCATTTGTTATTTTCAAATTGACTATAATATTTTCATCTTCACTCATTTCTCTGATGCCTGTGGAGAGTACATTTTTCTCCCTTAGTAATAGCTTTAGAAGAACAAAAGGACAATTTTGTTTGCTACTTTATTTTTCCAGCATCTATGGAATTGATATTTAATCTTGTGTTACCCTTGTAAGTAGAACGTATATGCATGTGTGTTGACTATTTGTTAATGTGTTCATGCAAGTGTATGTGTATTTTTTCATACTCTATGAATTTCTTATTCCTACTCACCAAATACCTAGACAGGGCAGTAAACATTGAACAATGTCAGAACTGGGAAGCAATGGAAAGTGCAGAAGCTCAAAAGACCAATGGAGAGTGATTACAGCAAAAAGTTAAACATTTTACAGAAAATTATGGAGAAAAAAATTACAGTTTACATTTTGAAATTAAAATGTAGGCAATAACCATTCTACTCTAATTCAGTCAGCATAGAGAACTACGTTATTTAGGCTTATGATCTCTTCCTCAATTTTTTTATCTTTTAAAAACAGTAAAATTATCGGCTTATTTTGTTTTTATTTACAGTGCATGTCATAAGTATTTGAACAAACAACCATTTTGCTTCTAATCGCCTGGTTTTGAGAGTTAAAAACATGAACATTACGCAAGAAGAACCAAATTGTTTGCAATCAACATAACAAGGCATGCATTTAGTCATTTTTTGTGGTCCTGAATGCTAAATTTCTTGAAAATGTTTTTTTAATAGAATTAAATTGTTAAATGAAAAAAAAGCAAGTTTTTTGTTTCTATCCTTCTAAAATCTTGTTCAGAATTTTTTAAGGAAATTAAAAAAAGTGAACTCACCTTGCTATGTGGAAGAGTTACAAGCTGCAATCTCAAGAAATAAAAACAGATTTTGTGCTTGTTCAAATTATTATGAGCAATACATTTTTATCAATGATAATTTATACATTAAAAAACGTATTGCAAAATGGTTGTCTGTAATTTAAAAGTTCTTCTTCATATAATTTTTTGCGAACCTTTGTTTTCAAAATATTATATAAAATATTTTGGAACCACTTGATTTATTCTGGTTTGGATTGTCTAAAATCGATTAATTGTTATTATTAAATAAATAATTTCAATATTAAAAGTTTACGATAATAAAAAAAATGATGTTCTTCTGTTAAAAGTTGTTTTTAGTTATTTTTTTCTCATTTAATGGCATATGGTTGTATTGAAGTGCAACATAGATTTATATAAAATAGAAAAATAATAATGGCAATCATAAAATCATAAAGATATTGATATGCCATAATTAAGACTAAATTAACACCAAAAGTTTTAATGTTGTGATTAAGTTTTAAGTAAAACCAGAGCCCGGAAATCTTCTCATGGTTGGAAAAGGAATATTTCTTTCCCAGACAACTGGGGATCATTGGTGAATGTTTAGGCGCCGATTTTAGCCACAACAGAATTTAGAAGTTAGGATATCGTAAGGAACCACGCAGGGTGAGAGTAGTTAAAAATACATTAACAATTTTCGGAGACAAGGGGTTTTGACCGCCCAACGGGTTTGAAACGACGTGAAATCGTGATAGTAGCTCCGTGATTAATCACTGGACATTTGGAAAAGGGTGTGTCTGTATCAGAAGAAGGCGTGGCTAAGTCCACTGGCAAGTTTAAAATAGGGAACAATTTAGAAGCAGCAGAAGCAGTCACAGTGTCAGTTTGTTGCGTGGCCTCCTCTCTGGCATCTTCCTGAAAGCGATTGTAAAATGCTGCAACACGAACAGGCAACTGAGATGTCCACGCACTGAATGCACAAATGGTGCAGAATGTGCATGGCTATGGTACACATATTCTGCAGAGCATGTCTGTGAATTATAAATGGCGAAGAAGTGATTTATATTAGCTCCAAACTGTAACACACACATTAATGTTGAAAGAAGATTTGATGAAATAAAATCACAAAAGTTAATCTTAAAAAATATTTGATGTATTACCTATGCTTGTTAGTTGTATAATGACTTGTAATACGTATATACATATGTCTGTGCAGGCATACATATACATATATGTGTATTTATGCATGCTACTTTTATTATCATTTGTTATTTGTAATAATATATATTTTTTGGTGATGTATTCACAAATAATCAGTGTTGATTATATATTTTCCCCTGTTGGAAAACAAACAACCAAAAAATCTCAGATTAATTAATTTTTGTTAATAATAGTTTCTTATTTGTATATGACTGGTATTCATTTGTGATCATATTGTTAATTAGTCCTCTCAGTTTGGTTGCATATCAGTATTGATTATATGCTACCAATATGGTGGACTAATTTTTCCAGCTTCTTAGCTTTAAAAATATTTTATTTACTTTTTTAAAAATGCTTCTAATCTCATTTTAGATTTCTTGCTGCTTAATGTAATTAAATGCAAGGCAGATTTTTTACTTAACTTCATATTCAGTTAAATAAATGGTTAATCCCAGCAAAGTTTTAGAGTCTGCTTACCTGAACTGATTAGTGAACTAAAATGTTCCACAGAGTAAAGTTGTTATCAAAACCATATGGCCACAACCAAATACATTGTTGCATTGTCATATTATCTGGGTTTTATCTCCTCTCTACTATCATTAGGAATTTCACATCATTCATACACTGTAAATTTTACAGGTACTTATTTCTGTTTTTCTTTCTATGTTTAAAACACTAGTTCATGTGAGAATTCATCAATAAACATTGTTGTTGATCATAATCAGAAGCCTGGGGCATGAATCAGTCAGCCTTTGTTTCTCTTCTATATACTTTGTTTTCTGCTATATCAGAAAGGATAAGTGATGATCGCCTAGATGTCAACAGTTTCCACTCTGAGGCAATAACACTAGTCACTCAGTCAACATCACAGCCATTATTAAAGTAATCAATTGATCATTATCATCAGTCATTGTAAGTCCACTGATGGACAAAAGCCTTTCCCATCTCCTTCCATGACGACCATGATTGTGGTAACCTCTGCTATGTCTTACCGGCAAACCTTTATATCTCATCCCTCCATCTTGTGTCTGGTCTTTTCCTGCTACTAATCGGTTAGTTTTTTGCTCCATCTGTTGTCATTTCTTCTTGTTAAGTGTCCAACCCCATCTCCATTTTTGTTGCTTAATTATTTGTATAATATCCTTCACCTTAGTCCTCCCTCTGATCCATGTTGATCTTTTTCTATCTCTTAGAGTTATCTCTAGCATTGCTCTTTCCATGGCTCTCTGTGCAATTCTAATTTGGTTTTCAGTTTGTGATTATGCAAAAATGTTCATTTGTGACTTGATCATCAGTGTTATAAGTCATTTATATTTTGATCTGAATTTATCTCTTCAACTATTTTGTTTTCCTTTTCTTTCTTTGAAGCAAATAACTGTTGCTATTATCCTTTTTTGTACTTTCTTAGCAGTTGAGTGTCAAATCTTGCTTTGAGAAGGCATGAACGTCTCTTTTTCATGTATCTCATATCCAAGGTTTGCACTTGTCTATTCTTGAAATTGTCTTCTCCTGACCTCTGCGCTAAACCTATGACCTTCCAATGAACGTTGCTGGCATTCCCATCTCTTGGGAAATTCCTCTGGAACCCCATATTCATAGCTTGTTCTTTCCTGATGAATGGCTCCCACAAGTTATTAATGTCTACTGGCTGGACCATGGAAATTCCACAAGACAACATCATTACTCCCGCAGATATATTTCTGCAATTAAAGTATATCATTTTGATTTAGTAGATTTATTACTTATGGCATGTATCTATATTAACTGTAATGATATGCAAAGGCAAATGAAACCAACATCTGTTATTATTATTATTATTGATTACTTATCTATATTCTTGTGGTTTACTACTACTATAACCTAATTATTAGGTAACAGACTAGTAAGGGAGGAGTAATAAATAAATGACAGTTATAGTGAAGGTTGAGTTGCATTGGCTCCCATTCAAGCATAAGCACACTTTTCTATTCTTACCCTTGTTCATTACATTACAAGTGTGTGTAGGGAGGAAGAAGAGAAAAGATTAGAGCTATGAGGAAAATGAATAATAATCAGAATGTGTAATGGTTGTACATACAAACAAGTAGAATAATAGTATAATGCTGGGTCTGCTCTTTGAGTTATCTGAGCACAGTATGTGTGCAGATGCCTTCAACCTTCTTATTCTCCAGTGCTGTTTCTTGTCTATTGTTTTAACTTGATTCCATAAAGGTTGATTTGCTGCCGTCTGCTTCTATTCATTTATGGAATGAAGACAAGAGATCAGAAGACAATCCCAAGAACACACAGGTGCAGACACCAAATGTGACATGTATGAGAGGGGAAGTGCATGCCCCTTTTGAACAAGGTTCAACATACCAGAACACAACAGGCACCTGAGAAATACCAGAGAGTACACAGCCGAAATGTTGTAATAAAACAAATCAATGAAGACGAGGAAATTAGGTCTAAACCAACCCACATACAATGATTAAAACACCTTGTCTAATAAAATTCAGAAGAATTATTCAACATTTGTTCAAAACTATTAATGATTACAGTAACACTTCAAAATTTGATGGTGGTAATTAAAAGTAGTAACCTAAATGTAGGACTTTTTTCTTTTTAGTTAATAAAAGGATTACATAGGATCCCTAAACATACCATACTTAGCTAAGTAATGACAGAAGTCATTCCAGAAGGAATAGTTTCTAACAAATTCAGTTTAATATACTATTAACTGAGCAGTTTCTTAGAATATACTACAAGTGTTCCCCATTATAAAGTGGATGTTGGGTTCCAAGAAAGCCAACTGCATTATTAATTTAAAAAAACAAACTTATTAAACATTATTAAACTGCAAAATTTCAGGGTTGGGCGAAGTCTGGATACATAGATAGATACATATAAATGTCAGAACACATGAATAACCTAAACCCAGCAATAAACCAGTGTTGTGAATAGCAGTGATTAACAGAGGTTCTTTACTTTACAATTTCAAGATAATTCTACAAATCTGTAAAGCTTATAGATCAGCTAAATACATGTGCAAAATAATACTTTTTCATTTCAAATAAAATTTCCCTATATTTTGGTATATTTTAAAATTTTTCCTCCTTGTTTCTAGATTTTGGGGATATTTTTAATTTCTTCTTCGTTTCCTTGGTAACATGAGGAGAATATCATGTATCTAAAACTTGGCAAGTGAGGAGGATGTGCTCATGGAAAGATTGAAAACCATTGCCCTAATCTTTTGATTATGATCATGTGACTTTCATTTAGTTAAGAATGCCCGTCCTTCAAAACCCAGGCTTAGAGTGGTTGCTACAATAACCATTTTGGCATCTAGTAAGTAAACATTTACAAAAGTAATATACTTACCTATTTACAGTAGTTATGAATACATGTAACTATTAAACATTCAAACAAATTATTAGCCACTTATAAATTGACTTGGACTTCCGGATGTTACATAGTCAACTAAAAGCACCTGGCTTTGTTAAGACAGGCCATGATGTCTTTTTGGGTGCCGTTGTCACTGCTCATGAAGCTCAGAGGTATGTAAAATCTTCAATGCACTCTATCAATGGTGATTGGGGGTACTGTTGGAGCATTGATGGACATCACCTGGGTCTTTTTCTGGTTGATGTGCAGACCAGCTCATTTTGCATAATTGCTTAACCAGTCAGACATTTCCTGGAGATGGGTACGAATAGATGACTGCCAAATCATCGACAAAGTCAAGGTCTTCCATGTATATGAACAATATCGATTGGATTCCACGGAGACAATCTGATTTTGTTTGACGCATCATCCCGTCGATGGCAATTAGAAACAGAATTGGGGAGAGAATGCATCCCTGCCTTACTCCAGACTTGACTGGGAATGACACCATCTGAGTATTCTCCAGGATGACATTGCATTCAAAGTATTCATAGAATTTCCCTATAATGGGTGGTGTTCTGTAGGGTTTGGTACTATTTGGCGTTTTGGCATGAGCATTAGGGCACACAAACCTATTTTGGCATAAACCCATTTGGTGACTGGCGTTTTGGTATTAGGAAAACAAAGGCTGATTGATTCATCATCATTCAAAGGTGAAACTTTAAAAATTTATTTATAAATCATCTGTAGTTGTGGTTCCTTACACAGGAAGAAATAAGATGTTTATTTATTCCTTAATTCATCATTTGCTAAGGATGTTTTATATCATTGGGTCCCTTCGTAAGCCAATCTTAATTGAAAAAAGTCAACATCACATTTTCAAATTTAAGCATTATCATGATTGAATTTTAATTTTTGGGGAAAAAATCTTTTCAATTTGCAAAAATAAATGTTGTAAAGAATTTTATTCATTGCCATCATATGGCATGGCATAGCATACCCATTTTAAATGTTAAAATTTACACTACAAGCTACAAATCACAAGTTTGATTTCACTAAATAATTTCAAGTCATTATAACTGATTTTAATTTCACTAAATAACTTTAACTACTTATCATTTCAACTCATTTTAAATCTGTTGGAGTCAACATTGTATTAATGAGGTAGCTAAATCTTTTCTATATTAAAATAAATTATTACATTGAATTATTTATTGTATTAAAATAAAATATTAAAATTTTAAACTATTTTGTATTAAATTATTATTATTTTTTTATTTGTATTTTTTTAATTAAATTATTGCGTGTTCCTTAAAATTCATGAAGAAAACAATTTAAATTTAATCATGATAATGTTTAAATTTGAAAATGAGATGTTGACAGGTAAGGAACTTTTTTCGACTAAGAGTGGCTTACGATTTTGTCAGGGACCCCACTTGTACGATAGTGCATTATTGATTAACTTATTTTTAAATCTAGCTCTACCAATGTTACTTTCTGTTATTTTGGCTGAATGACTTTCCAGATTGTTTGAGTGTGAAAGAAGTGAATGGACGAAGTGCCCTGAGGATATGCATGCTTGATTAATTCATGAATGGTAATCTGTTCAAGCTTGTACATTTTCAATGGCTTAGTCATTGCCAATGGATTTTCAAAGGTTATTTGCTCTTTAAGTATACAATCTCTAAATGAAGATGATGGATTAAAGAAGTATATGAACAAGGTAAATTCTGTAACGAACAAGAACAAGAATTTACAACAAGTGAAGGAAGTAAAAGAACATTTAAGTATCATTGTAAGCTGCTTTATTTCAGATGTGGCTCTGTTTGTTGTGGCAGTCAAAGGGTGTATTGACCCAGAGTGTTGTGATAAAAAACAACAATAATAATGGAGTAAAACTAGGAATAGATTAATAATAGTAAGAATAATGGATACTGTTCTGCATGTTTACTAAGCTATACACCTTACAAAATAACTGGAAAATTAAAATCAGCTATAGAGGTGTTTTTCATATGTAAAAAATATTTCAGACATTCCATTTACCCTGTTTACCAGCTCAAAATTTGATGATGGTAATTTCATACACTTTTCAGAGAATTAAAGTATGTATTTAAAAAAATAAAATTTAGGTTACTTTCCTTGAGTAAGTCTCTCCTAACCGGTTAAGGGGTTTATGTAACTACTTCTTTGTA
This sequence comes from Architeuthis dux, assembly GCA_006491835.1. Lineage (NCBI taxonomy): Eukaryota > Metazoa > Mollusca > Cephalopoda > Oegopsida > Architeuthidae > Architeuthis > Architeuthis dux. The sequence continues at coordinate 2,808,286 of VCCN01000980.1, forward strand.
ACCCTAAATATACATTTTAAAGTCCCCTCAGTGAAGTTAAAGAAGTCTCATTGACTTTTCTTGGGTTATCTACAAGTGAATGCTGCCATGTATAGTTAATCACAGGACCTGGGTAGAAAGCCTTGATTTGCAATTTAGTGCTATAGGCAACTGTACCAAGGCATGATAAGATATCTCTGTTGTTGGCATGCATTAAAGTATGTAACAATGATATGTGTATAAAGCTGTTGTGGGGCACAATCAGACAGAGTGCTCCTCCAGGAACGCTTGGTCTAGCAAACAAGTCAGGGTTGATGAATTTTGATCTGTTTATTGAGGTCATGAACCATTTGATTCATCACACGCACAGCTCAAAGAAGAATCCTTCATTGCTCATTCTTGACAACCATGAAAGCCACATTTCAATTGGTGTTATTGACATATCCAAGGAAAATGGAGCAACATTTTTGACCCAGACACCTCACAGCAGTAACAAGATGCAACTTCTTGATGTGTCAGTTTTTAAACCATATTACAACCAGGCCATGGACACCTGGATGCTTCAGGATCCTGGAAAGTCCATCACAATATATGAGTAATATTGTGATGGGCTTTCTAGGATTCTGAATCACCCATTGTGTTGGTATTGCCCATGAAAAGGCAATGATACCTTCCAACATTCCTTCTGGATTCAGAAAAACCAGGATTTATCCTATGGATGAGAATGTGTTTTCTGAGGCAGCACCAAGAGACAGTTGTCTCATTATTCATTTGCAGTAGTTTTTGGTGGTATTGAAATGCGCTAGTAGCATCTGAAAAAACTTTCTACTGTTTATTTTGGTTTAATAGAACTAGTAGATCTGAGCTTGAATCCAGTTTTTTTATCAAGTGTTGTTTTCACGTGTGTTATATATGAAGCACAGGCTGAGGAAGCAAAGACATTCAGTTTGGGAATAATTTAATTAAATTGAAACATATGTACTTTTACAATTTTAGTTAGAATAAAATGTCACAGTTCTCAACATTTAATCTATTTGTTACTGTATCATCTATTTTCAGAGTAGACTTGCCCATGGGGATCAGCTTTTGCTTGGTTTATAGTCTTTCCATGTGGCATGTGGCTGTCTCAATGTGCCCCATCTGCTGTCTCAAGGTACCCTGATACAGGGGCAAATTCATAGATTAATATATTCTTTGATATCACTAAGGGATAGAATATTCCATCCGCTACTGATTCAGAAGTATTACAAATTGTATTGTCTCATTGTGCTGCGGTCTCCCCTAATGACTTCCTATCATTGGACCTGATGTTTTGGATATTTTCATATTAAGCAGAATTTATACTGAAAATCTCTGGTGCTTCTTATTCACTTTATGATATTATTCCTTTTGTCTTCAGTTGTATGGACCTACCAAGAAAAGTAAATGCCATCTAACATAGTATCATCTCATTGTATCTTTTGTTCTTTGACATTAATGCTTGTCTCTCATAGTTCAAAGATTTAGTTTTTCTCTGTGAAATTCTCTGATGGTTTTATTTCTTATTTGCTTTTATTATGATCAATTGCTATCCGTTTCAGTATCCTGTATCATTTGTGATCAACTTAGAGAAGGCCTTAATGAAAAAACCTTCACATCACCTAGATGCCCAGAAAGATAAACAGAAGAATAAATCTACTACAGAGGAACCCACACAAAGTGATGAAGCTGACTTTAGCAGAACTGAGGTTAGTTTCTTTTCTAATATTTTCCATTGCTTTATCTATCTAGTTACTTGAAGTTAAGCATTACATTTTGAATAGTTCCAATTATGTGCTTTTTATACCTTTAATACCTTTAAATAGGTTTTAATGAATAGCGTCTTGAAACCAATCAATCTTGCCCAGCCAGACAGACAGGGTGTGACTATGCTAATATCAAAATTGAGAGTTGAACTTTGAGTTTCCAATATCCTTAAATTGTTTTTGACAGCATTGATTGATTTGGAGGAAATAGTCTCTTCACTGAGAGCATTCCATGGTTTTCATCACTCAAGTGGAGAAGAAATTCTTTCTCAGCCCAATGGATATCTGTACCTGGGTTTTAGTAGATAATGACGCAGTAAACATGCGCTTGTCTAGACAAAAAGAGCAGTGACAGTTTTGGTCTAAGGTGAGGATGGTATTTTGAATATGGTCGACCTCCAACAGATCAGCACGGTTATGGAGGAATCCCAATGTCTCTAGATTGAGTTTACTCAGCCTTTCTGTATATGAAAAGTCTTTAATTTTGGGAACAATTGTTGGTAGCTCTTCTTTGGACTCTTTCTATTGCATCAATGTTATATCTCAAGTGAGGCGACCAGATGCATGATGCAAACTATAGATGTGAGTGGACCATGGCTTTGTAGAGGAGCAGGAAGTTTTCTTCATTTATGTATTTAAAGGTATGCCCTAGAATAGCCAAGCATGCTGTTAGCAGTGTTAACCTTTTGTTGGGTATGTATTGTAAAAGTTGAGGCAATTGTCTACATGAACTCCTAGGTCTCGCTCTACTTCGGTCTTCTCCAGCATATGTACCGTGCCATCATTGTTTCTCATTTGATTGGCTTTATCCAGATGCATGACTTTACACTTTATGTAAGTTTATTAAAACTATTGTATTTCGTATAAAATCATATTTGTCATTAAAAAATTGTTGCTTGGGTAAAAAAAAGATATTTGACATCAACAAAAATGTTCCAACATCAAATTTCTAAAAATACTGATCTTTTGCTTACAATATCTACTTTTCTTCAACATTAATTCATTATTAATAAACTAGATTATCTTCTGTAATCTAATGGAAACTTGACTGAGAATAAGGTGGGTCACTTAATACAATTCTTAAATGTATACAGAAAATAAGAAAATGAAATATTTATTTTCTAAACCCTTGAAATATTCACCCATTTATTCTATGACCTGAAACGGTCAAATAGCATGTAATATCACTTCCTAAATAAAAACAAGCCCAAAAAGATGATGTTGATATTCATTTATAACATCTGCTGTTTCTAGTGTGTGACCATTTAGTCTTGAACAGTGTTGCTTAACTTTGGTAATCGACCAATACCTACCATAACAGCTGTACTCTGACTGTAAACCTTGATAAAATGAAATGATTCTGCCTGTCAGAAAATTTGTTTCAACTGTCTCGGATTCTGTTTTCATAATTACTCTACATACCTTAATTATTAATTATTGATTTCTAACTTTACAGGTGTTCGGATTCAGTGAAAAGATAATTATCACACCAGATCATAAACATTGGATTTTATCATATAAATATGCAAATATGAGTTCAACTGATAAAGAGAGGAAATTTGATTAATGAGTGAGTTCATGTTGACAAATATTAGATTACTTATTGAAAATAATAATTAATGAAGTAGAATATAACTTATTGTTCCTTATGTTTTATATGCAGCATTAAAAATAAAATTCAAGTCATTCATATTCATATATTTGTATTACAGAATTTAATGTATATATATTATGTATGTCCACTTTATACATATGAACTGATTGAGTTCAAAATTGTCAGAAAGACTTAAAGATTGTACAAGTATAATTACTCTACATTTCTGTGATCAAGTATAAATAGCAAAAAATTGTTGTTTCATTAATAGCAGTGAGCAAATGTTATAAAACCAGAGTAATTAATTTATTGATTTAATAAATTGGTATTTTTTTGATTATCATTTATTTATGAATATCAATAATTATCTTGTATTAACTCTTTGGAATGTTATATTGCTCAATAACTCATTGTTACTAGGTGTGAACAAAGATTTTCAGATTGAAATTGACACCTGATTTTAAAAATGTATGGTAGACAAAGGGGACATAATCCAGTATGCAATACACAAAATATATTTGAGTGAGAAAAATAAACAAGATTAAAATGCATTACATCTGCGCTGTGCAAAAAATCATACATTGTCATCTGCAGCACCCATAATTTGAAATACTGGTCAATTTACATAAACAAAAAAA
>VCCN01000980.1:2824118-2837489 GCA_006491835.1 Architeuthis dux
TTAAGTAATGATTTAATGTTTTATGGCTGTAGGCTCCATATAACTGGGGATAACCACCCAGAGGACAGGTATTTTCAGCTAATAAGAGTAAATAAATAAAAATACATAGAAGAACAATAGTCTGTTTGCGCATATGCATATTCACACTAATAAATCTCATGTGTCAATCACTTTAAACTAAACCTGAAGCCATAGGGCCTATAGTCTACTTATTTTACCAATTACTTACATCTCTGATAGACTGGGAACAGTTACTCTTGATTAATATCATCAGTTTTTCAAGTTCCATATAAAGCATTTGGAAACAGGGTTTGGTGGGATCTTTTGTTCTAGTTGAATGTATGGTATTGAGCTTCACCAACAGATTTTAATTGAAACTTGAAAGCTTGAAAGCCTTCAATTCAGTACACTACCTTGACTTGCTCAAAAGCAAGAGGCTCCAAACCTGCCTATCAAGAAAAAGGTGCATTTTGCCCTAAAGCTAGATTTTCTTTGTAGGTGTGTGTATGGTAATGAGCTTCTCCAAACCGGCAGAAGGGTAAAAAGTGTTGACTTTTTAGCATTTCATCAAATTTTCTACAAGTTTCATTGTTATATTTCTAATCAACAACTGGACCCAAAAATTGTGATATCTTGATGTAAATAAAGAAGTGAATTTTGATTCAGCCAATGCCCTAATCAACTGTCATGGCTGATATTATTCATTTCAATCTCATATCATTCTCAAAATGTCCTGACATAGAATAGATTGTTGTATTGCCTTTTATTTTTTCAGACTAATTCTCTTGTCTTTCATTGCTTTCTTGTTATGATGTTTCAGCCGCTGTACACTTGGGTCTTCCTCGGGTGTCTATTTCTTTTTGCAAATTTAAACATTGTTCTGTTGTGGCATGAACATTCCTTCACAAACACCTCACACACAATGTATGTTTTTGGAACCTCAAATCTAGCATTTCCTTTCTGATCAGGGGCCCTCATATATTATTGATATCTATAGTTGGCCTGCTGATCGCATGATTTGAGCATAATATATGCGCTGATTCCTTCAATCGTCTTATACTCCAGTGTTGCTTCCACAGAGGTTGATGAGTTCCCTTCTCCCTTCACATGTGACCAGCAGTACCTGATTTTTTAAAGTCTCTGTATGGATTAATCTCACCACTTTTTCCACCAGAAATAAAAGAATATTTGATAAACCAACAAGAACTAATATTACTAAGCACATTTACTTGATTATAAAATTCAATGAACATAACAGCAACAAAAAATGATCTTTGCTATTCCTCTGCATGTCTAAGATTTCCTGTTACTGTTGTCCATTTTAGCAGAATGCTACTGTACTTGTTAAATATTGAAATTATATTGGTTTTGTTTCTGATTTGCAGGATAAAGTATTCCGTGCTTTGTGTAGTCATATTGACCAATTCGATTTGGATAAACCAAACTTCCTTGTTGATATGACGGGTTTTGACATTTCTACAGACGACTTCAATCAAACGGTAACACCCTTTTGATTTATAATTCAGTGAAATCTTTTAATAACTCATTTTGATAAAGATATCACACACATGCATTGTGCCTTTCATCTAAACTTTTCCTTAATTTGTGGTATACAATCAAATTTTAAGTTAGATTTTTCTTGTTGACTGAATTCCTCCAACTGTGCTACATTAATATAGAGCTACTGCAAATTAACACATTCAATTTTGCATTCGATAGAAAATAATGACAAAGGAATTTTTTAAAGAAATTAATACAATTAATATTGCAGCTGACCTTTTCTTTCCTTATTGTCATTCACGTCTCATTGATAAGAAAAAAATCCAATCTTTGATGCTAATAATCTAAAAGACAAATTACAAAACACTCCAGAATCTAAATAAAAATGTATTCAATTTAGACTTTATTTGATTATTTTCATAAATTATTGTTTTCGACATAATTTAATGATTTAATTTAAATTTTGTATTCTTACTGATTCTTACATTTCTTACTGCTCATCCTGCGATAGGAGGAGTAGGAAGAAATGAAGTAAAATTTAGTAGGTTTGAGATACATATTTAATTGGAAATTATTCATTATGCAAGTAAAAATTACAGGGTAAAATTTAAAATTGTTTCTGTCTTATTTCCAAAAGGTAAACATATTTTAATTGTTTTAGAAAATGCTTTATTTGATGGCATATAGGATGCATGGGCATATAAGCTGCACCCCCATTTCAGCAGGGAATATTCAGTATTTATTAATGGTCAATCATTTGTAGTCAAGGCTTAATGTTGACTTATGGAAAGATCTCACCTTCACATATAAGACTTTTGTGCATGCTATATGCTATCAAATATGATATTTCTTTTAATTTGTTTGTTAGGATTGAAACAAAAAGAAAAAGAAAATTTAAAATCATTATAAATATCAGAGGTCTTTTTTTCTTTCATTTCTCATCATCAGTCTGGCAAGAAACCTGTCTTATTCTTTGATGTCACTAATTCAGTAATGAAGAAATACATGGAAACCCGAAGTCGAAATGCTCAAGTGACAAAAGAGGTCAAGACAGTGGTATCAACAGAGAATGAAGTCTACTTGTTTTCAAAAAGCACAAACTCAAACCTGTGCAAACACATTGCTTGGTGTTTCTCTCATTATCGAGAAAACTTACATGCATAAAACTTACATAACAGAAACAATGTGTTCCTTCCCTCAGCAGAGGGATTGCTACTGAAACCAAGTGATATTTCACTGAGTCATTTTTCAAAACTTGTTCCAAATGCTCTTGTACATCTCCACTAAACACATGCAAAAAAAACTTACTGAGTACAATGACAACTTGTTACAGTAACATGCACTTTGTAATGTTTTTATTGAATGCTGGGAAAAGGTTATTACCAGGGAGCTTATGGGAGACATCATTCAGTGTCTTATGAAAGATTTATAAGGATTTGTGATAGTCTCTACTCGAAGCCTTGTCAGGACTCATGAAAGATACCCAAAATGCTCCTTAAATGTCAGTTGCTATGATTGATTTAATGCTCATCCTTGCTCTTAAAGTATTCACTAACTTCCTTTACTTTCCACCTGTTGATGGTACTTCACACCATTCAAGCTATGACTGCCTAAATACCAAAGTGGACATTAAACTTCCTTCTTGGTCTGTAAGAAGTCTCTTTGCCAACTATTATATTGATAATTCTCTGTGTGTTTGTGTGTATGCATGTGTTTGTGTGAGTGTATGTATGCATGTGTTTGTGTGCACACACACACACACAATATATATATATATTTATATATATTATATAATGGTTACTTCCTAATAATAACATTTCTGAATGATTTTCCCCAAATATGCTGTAGGTGCAATTTATCACATAACAAAATAATGGAGTCTTATTACCTGGAGACTTTTTTTATTCTAACAAGGGCCAAGTCATAAAGCTAAAAATTGGATCTATTTCTAAGATACATTCCTCATTGAGATATTAATTTGTACAGATTTTCTTTTGTGACATTTTGATATTTTTTTAACTTCTTTTCTTTTGTTAAAACTAAAGTAACAAGTTTTCATTTCATCAGAGTGGGAATAAATAATAAATATTAAAGTTGTAACAAATGGTCGTAATTTTAATAAATTTCCATAATACTAGGGATTGTTAAGTTATCTCTTGTCTAAAATTTAAAGTTTATTTCTAATATAAATATATGTTTTCTGTCTGAATTTTTTAGATGAGTGATTATCATTATGTATAGTTATTTTCGGACTGTTGTCCTCATCTTGGTTCATTTCTTGAACACAACGTTTCAGCCTTTGTACCTATGGCCGTCTTCAGGTTATAAATGGGTACCCCTTTATCACCTGAAGATAGCTGTATCTTACAACAGCCAAAATGTTGTGTTTAAGAAATGAACTAAGATGAGGACAACAGTCCAGAAAAAAACTATACATTATAAATATATGTGTATACATGCATGTGACTATTTTGTGAGAACTTGATTTTTATTGTGATATTTCATTCTTCATTAATTATATGAGTAAATGCCAAACAAATTTGGATATCAGTGTGTCTCAGTCTGGTGACTTAATCATACTAAAAGTCTTGTTAAGATATCAGAGAATGAACAATTTTGGATTTGGCTACTTTTGCTGGTCAAGAGTTACAATCATTGATAACAAATTCATTTGGCATTTGTTAATATATTCGTTGCTTTAGATTGTATTAAATAAAAATCAAGTTGTGATATCAAACTTTTATAAACATATGAATTTATTTATTTCATTTATTGAAAATTATAAAATATTTCTAGTGTTATCATGTATTATCAGAACATTCCCATAATTCATACCATTCTCCTATTTTGAGGATAATAGTATAATACTTTGGCATTGAAAGAATATACAAATATTACATTATATCATACCTCTGACCATATATTCTTCCATGCTGAGTATGCGATATTGGATTTTTACTAAAACTAACAATAAAACACTTAAGTCAAAACATATGTGTTGATATTACCTTGCCTTTTCAAGATAACAGTAAATCAATAAAGTATATTTTTGAAAGGATACTGAACAGAAAAAAAGGAAATAAGTGTTTCTCTTTAACAAAATAGTGTACTGCATCAGAAATGGAGAAAGATTATATGTTTCTGAACAAAAAAGGTACCATGTTGAAAATATTGTAAAATATCTTTTAAATTAATTCATGAAATTAATTATGAAATAAAAATACTTTTATGTTCTTAAAAGGTTTACATGAATGAGTCAATACTGGGGAACAGTCCTGCATTACCAACAGAAATTATTTAATATAAATCAAATATGAAATATAATTTGATGTGGTTTTAGGTTTGTCAGCCATTATTGATAAGTAGTTAAATGACTTAATTCAAAATAATAAGCACTAGATCATGATTGTGGATTCAAATTGCACCAATGGTTAGTTTGTCTTTTTACATTCCATTCATAGACATACATTGTTAAAGAATAAACAAGTTGTTCAAAATAACTATATTTACATTACTAACTCGTTTGTCTTTTTGTTGATAAGCTTTAATTTTGGGCTTAAATTGATAACAAAGCTTAAATTATGAACAATTATTTCATGACTATTATTTATAATCAAGTTTTTTTTATTTTGTGGGGGAAGATTATATTTAACAAATGTATTAATGCTGAAACATTTTACAACTAATTCTTATACTTGCATTTATTAATCATCCTATAATCCTATGCAAAATTTAACTGGTTTTTTAATCTTTTGTAAATAAACAGAATTATTTTGCATTTATTTTATTTTTAAATATAATTGCATATGGTGGCATAATTAATGTATAGATCAATTCTTTGCAAGGTTACAGATATTCTTAAAAAGGCAAAATATAACAAATCTTATTTTCATTTGGGGAGAAAACAATGTTTTTAACATAATTTTTTAAAACATTTTTTAACACCATAGAAAAATAACCTCAATGATAAAAATTAAATAAAGTGCAAAAATTAATTTTAAACATTTTCCAAATATATTGTATTTGTTAGATAGAAAGTCATTCTTTAATATATGAATGATGCAGCTCAATTTTTCTATAGCATCCATAACACTTTTAATTTTAATTTTCCCCTTTAATGTTTTTACTACATCTTGCAATTATATTCACTTTTAATTTGGTTACTCTTAGATGCATAATTTGATAAAACTCCACATCAGTAGAAAAATTGGTACAATAAAAGAGCTAAATTTTCCTATGTAATATTATTGTGTATTTGTTTTCAAGAGTATTCTAAGAATTTCCTAAAGATTATTTTTTTAAAAATGATTTTCACTATATGGTATCATTACCATATAAGAATTTGATAATTTCCCCTAAACTTCCTTATAATGTTTGCTGTTAGAGAAATCTGTGATAATGGAAATTCATACTTCATGACCATGATGATGATGGTACAAATTGTATTTTAGAAAAAACAGAAAAGAAGAATAATACAAAATAAAAGGGAAGGAAGGGAATTATTAAGACCAAGTTTTTGATTTTGGTGAATAAAGAGTGAATTAAAAACAAAATCTTCAAACAAATATGAAAAACAAGGTGAACCTAAATGAAAAAAGGTGCGTGTGTGTCTCTCTCTCTCTCTCTCTCTTTTACAGGACTCTCACAAATATTGGTATCTGAAGATGACATTGGTTATCAATATTTGTGATAAAAGAAAAAGTCAATAAACTATATTCTTCATTGATTGTATAATTTTGAAAATCTGTATATCAGTATATCATGTTTTGCTGACTAAAAACAAATTTTGAGTTTTTCTTAACATTTCTGTGATGTAACAATATTGAAAAATCTCAAGGGTTATAATTTTATAAACTCTGCTTATACTTTCTCTGTCCTAGGATTTTTCAGTCTATATAGATGGAAATTGCATAACAATGAATATATGTAGCTGAACTATTTTTTGAATACTGCCTTTGATTTTCATCTATTATTAATATCCTTTCCTGCATAAGGAGTTTCATGCATTAAACCGGACTACAGGAATTGATCTTTAAGACCCATTTTTTAAAACAAAAAAATTGAAAATTTGCTCTTTTTGTTTCTTTAAATCATACACAGTAGCCCCATAGTACTCACACAAACTCTTTACAGAAGTCTCTTCATCTAATCTTTTCAGTAAGTCCACCTTTTCAAGCATAGATAATGTTTTATGCTTTTTAGCACCAGCACCATCTTTTGCACCTCTTGGATAACATCCTGAAGGGCTAAAATACATCTGAATGTATGAAATTAACGAGATTGTTTCACCAAAACACTGGGCTGCAATGTAAACAAAGTTCAGCACCTGGCGGCAGATTCACAAACTAATAACAGCAGATATTTTTATGTATATAAGACATTTATTTTCTATTTTTTTAGTATTAAATTACTTAAACATTGTCCTAGATGTCATGAAACATCAAAATAAACTTGATAAAGCTCTCTGTGTCCCTACAAAAAGAAGGTTGAAATTATGGATATAACTGAACTCTGCACTTGTGATATACTAGTATATTCTAGAAAATAAGATTTTAGATGCATAGATAGATATACTGGAATAAAGCTTATAAGAGAGAACTATAATGTAAACAAAATGAAAAAAAAAAGAGATAATAAAATACTTACTAAACCTACAAGATAAAATATTGCAGTGCAGTGTGTCATTTAAAAGCTACATTATGTTTTGGTGGGGGTTGAAAGGAATAATGAAAAAAAGTTTCCTGAAATAAGAATAGTTTCTTAACCTTCACTTATTGACTCACCTTCAATGACTTTATTAATGGTTGTAATTTGTTCATAAGTTCATTGATTTTGAACTTACAAAAGTAGGTTTCAACTGCTGTATTATTCAGATCTAAAATACCTCCTCATCTACTATATGTAGGAACAGTAAATACTGATAAAGTTAAGGAAATTGACCTATTTACATTTGTTGGTTCAATAGTTTAGAACAAAATACCCTTTTTAACCTGTTACCTGTGTCTACTCAAGAATAACTGTATCATAAAAAAAATATACAAGTTAATAAATTTTGTATTAAGCATCTATTGCTAAACATGTTAATCAAGAAAGAGTAGAATTTTGCAAGCATTTAGGAACACATTAAATTGAATATTACCGTAATTTAATTATTAATTAAACTAAGATTTGCAGCTGTTGCAAATATTATTTTTACTATTGCTATTTGTCTATTACCTTATAATTATAATCGCTATTATATTCCCCCTCCCCCATCCTGTAAGTAAACAATAGTATTACCGCAACACTCTTTATAATATATAGAAATAATATGTACTCAAGTATTTTCATATGAATTTTATTTTCTATTGGCATCATCTAAAACTGTTGTAACCAGTCATTTGTTTTAATTAGTGTAATCTCTTCTAGTTTTTACTTTTTGGATATTGTTATATTTTGTTTATTCTTTTTACATTTCTTAAGTTTCCACTATTTTTATGTTCATATGTGATTAAAATACAGCACTGCCTTTTCTGTGTGCTAAGAAGACTGATAGACAGAGCTCATGGTTCAATCATTTTCTGGCAGTAGAATCATTATAGTTTGAGCTTGTTACATCTCATTAACTTAAATATGCAATAAATATAACTGTAATCCAAACATATTTGTATGAAAAGGTAGATTATGGAAACCTGCTGCTAATTTTGTTCATTTTATTGTGTTTCATTTTATTTATGTGAATTAAATTCATGTAGTCAAAGTTTTCCAATTGTTAAAACAAATTATTTTCATACTCTAATTTACATTAAATGCCACAATAGTTTTTTGATTAGTTCAAACAGATTAAGAAGTTGTTCCTTCAGGGTTGGACTGTGTTGCTTTAAATGCTATTATATATTGGTCATTTAACAAAAAAATGGATTTTTATTTAAAATATCTCAAGACTATAATGCTAGACACTTTTAAAGAAGTAAACATACATCAAAATTATCACAAGACTTTTGTAATGAGTGATACTAAATGCAAATTTTCAGAAAGAAACTGCTTTCATTTGTAGTTTTGATGATTTTCAAATATGAAACAGGACATAAAATAACAGTTTGATATGGAACAATATCCAACCAAGGAATTTACAATTTTTTTAGATGATATTTGCTTATGTCTCTGTCCATATATTTCTAAAAATGTGGATATAAATATTAAGTAAATGAGCATCGCAAAAGTAATACTGCCTGACAAAGATTTGAACCTTGCACATGTGGATTTATATTCCAGGAAAGTTCGGTAATACACATAAATTCTTGTCTTTAGAATTCACTTAGAATAAGGTGTATAGCTTAATAAACATATTGAACAGTATTCCATATTCTTACTATTGTTATTTTACTCCATTATTATTGTTGCTTTTTATCACAAAACTCTGCATCGATAAACTCTTTGATTGCTAAAACAAACAGTTTGAAATTGGAAATGAAGTAGTTCTCAATGAGACTTAAACTGATGTTCCACACTTCAAGTCTCATGGGCAGCTACTTCTTTATTTTCAATTTCATACTGTTTGCTGTAGCGGTCGAAGAGTATATTGACCTAGAGTGTTGTGATAAAAAAGCAAAAAAAACATAAGATGGAGTAAAACTAGTAATAAGATAATTATGGTGAAAATAATTCATCTAAAAAATCTCAAAATTTATCCATTATTCTTGCTTTATTTTAGGCATATTTGGAATTATCTGATCATATCAAAATAAACATAGAATGTTGTGAAATTATTATAAATAATTATAATTAAGATATTGTAAGCTCATATTTTATAACATGGCTTTAAATCTAACTTTTTAGCTTTAACATATATACTCTCTCACTCTCTCAAATATGGCATTGCTACTGCCTAAATTTAAGAATACCTAAACACAAATTTACTATATCTTAATAGAATAACAGAAATAGTATTCACTGATTGGCCATATAACAGAATCATTGTTTGTACCCTGAAGATATTTTCCTGTATATTTTTAATGTTACATTCTCACATAGTCTTGTTGACTTTATTAAAAATATGTTGTTTTTCTTTTAACGTTTTAGTAAATTAAAAAGGATAATGCTAGTCATAATGAACTTGAAATTGTAACTACTAGAAAGAAATTTTAAAGTTTTAATATATACTTCTTAAAAGATTTTTTTTTTCCCTCTCAGTCTCTTTATTCAGTATACCATTATGGTCTTGTTATGAACAATATCTGCAGATAACAATAATATATACTGATTAAAATATCATAAACTGAAATAAGGAAAATGTGAAGAAAAAACTTGTAATGAAAATTTGTGTCTTTGCTCAAGTTGTTTTTCTATTTGAGTCGATTGGTTTCTTCATCAGTTTCTGTTTCACTGCCATTTGATCAGCTCAAACTTTAAAATTTCTTGGTCCATAGAGAATTATTCAGATTTTTTATAGTCAGCAAAAAACAAAATATAAGGCTAGACAGACGTCTCATTAAAATCAGATTGAGAGCCATTAAAGCAGTAATTGTTTTATAAATGTGGGAAGAGAGGAGCTTTATTTTTATTTGAAATAAAAATTTGCCTGTATTACCTAGAGTGAAATTAAATATATTTTGTTTAAGATCATTATTCTTTATACATGGATTATCCTCATTTTTGTCACAGTGTTCTAGCCAGTCGATTCACCAGACTTCTCCAACTGAATATATATAATATAGAGTCTTGTTGTTGATTTTGCCCTGTTTAAGGTCCTTTATGTGGGCTATGTCCTTTTATCATAGTATTTTTTGCTGACTTAATTCAATGTTATGAGGAGTCCACAGAAGTAAATAAAGCTCAGTGATAAGGAAAATGCAAAGAAAAGAAATGCCTTATTTGAAAACACTGCACTGGACATGTTTATGTGAAGGAGGCTGGAGAATGCCCTAGCTAAAAGATTGTAAAAAACAAAACAAAAAACGTGGAGATAGTAAAACAAAAACCATTGAATATATGAATATATTTCCATTCTTCATTAGGTCAAAAAGATTGTGTGCTTCCTACTCAGTTCTGGAAAAGGTATATAGGTATTAAATATGTATGACTATATACAAATTATAGTGTAAATGTATATCTTTATGTATTTATAAAATTATAATAGTTTTTATTCATGGAGAAGAAACATCTTTTGTCATGTGTACAATATAATTTGTTTGCAAATGAATGTATGGCTATTTTTTAAATGAAGCATTTTTAATCACTGCTACCCACAACACTGGTTTATTGCTGGGTTGAGGTTATTCATGTGTTCAAACATTTACATGTATCTATCTATGTAGCCGGACTTCTCCCAGCCCTAACCGTTCATAGTAGAAACTTGAGATTTTGCACACACACTCCCCTCAATGAGTAGGGAAAATGTGTTTTTTTTTTTAATCCTAAATAGGTTGTTTTTTTGGGGGAGTGGGGGGTTCAATATGCAATGTTATACTGAATTGTTCACTAGTTTGTGCCCACTTGTTTTTTTGAAAATTCAGGCTTTTTAGTGATCACAGCCCAACAAAAGGCGAGAGAAGTAACTTATCATCCCTTTTTCAAACTTTTTAATTGATCAATCCCAATACAGCATATATGGGTGGCAGTGATTCATAATTTCCCTTGGAATGCTAGTTATCACTATTATTATTTTATTACCAGCTATACATTGTCTTATATTCCTGTTGCTTTTCATCACAACACTCTGGATTGATAAACTCTTTGGCCACTAAAGCAAACAGCATAAAATCAGAAAAAAGTAGCTTCCAACAAGACTTAAACTCACATCCCACACCTCAGGAACACTTCTTTCATGGACATTGTTTTAGCCACTTTGGCCACAAAAGCCTTGATGATTAAGCAGAGCACAATCTATAATCATTCTGCCACCTCCTTCTCCCTGATTCTCTATGTCATCTTTCTTTACTGCTTTGAAATAAAATGTGTAAAACTTGCAATAAAATAATAATACTGAAAATTCTTTGTCTAAAAATAATTTTTAAAAATCACTATTACTAGGCTGTAAGACAAAGATGGCATATAGAATGGTGGGTGGGGGGCAGAATGGTTATAAATTGTGCTCTGCTTAATCATCAAGGCTTCTATGGCCAAAGTGGCTAAAACAGCATCCATGAAAGAAATGTTCCTGAGGTGTGGGATGTAGGCATGGGCGTCCATTGCCACTTTTCTAGGGGGAGGGGGCAAAAGGATATATTCGGAATATATCTTATGGGGCAACCCTGTTACCAGCGAAGAATAATACTATCTTTGTTTATGGGTACATTAAGTTAGGGTTACATAAAACAATTGTACAGCACCATTATCCTTTATTGACTATAAGGTTCTAACTTTCAACCCCCCCCCCTCACCCTAGGAGAGAAGCCGTCCATGGATGTGAGTTCAGTCTTGCTGCAAGCTACTTCTTTTTTTACCAATTTCACACTGTTTGTTCTAGCAACTAAGGTTTATATTGACCTAAAGTGTTCTTATAAAAAGCAACAATAAGATGGAGTCCAGCTAGTAATAAACTAATAATAGTGAAATATAGGTTTTCTCATGTTTGTGTATATTTAACGGATTGTAATATTTTATTTTTTATAAGTAACAAAGAGGCTACTGTTGAATAAATCATGCAGTTTGATAAAAAACATTAGCAAAAATGATCAGATTTACTTGCATCTCAGCTTGAAAATAATTATATACCAATAATATAAATATGATGGCATTTTGATATGAAGTATCAATAAGATTCAGCAAGTTTTTTTTCTCAAATCTCCCTATGCTTCATGTTCAAACTTGTGAGTGTGTGAGAAAAAACATTGATAGCTGCAATTGACACTTAACATTAAAAAATTAAGTCATTTAAAAAATTAAAAAAGCATGAAGACTCCCTACATATCTTATTGACATCTAAATTTGATGCCTTGTTTTCTTTGTTGATTCTTCTATGTTCAACAAAAACCTGTTTTATTTGGATTAGTTTATTGACTTTTGTAGCAGTATTTTATCATATCTTAAATATAGCTCACCTTAAGTAATGGAAATACCAGTACTTAAACTCTTTATCACGATTTGCATGACAATAATATAAATTACATTATCAGTGTATGCTAATAAAAACAGCATTATTGTTCTGCTCTACATTATCTTTAAAGGGAGAACAAGGTAGAAAAGTACAAGGGAATTAAGGAGAAACAGCATTTCTGAATATCAAGAGCTCAGCTGACCTTTTTTTTGTTATATATATAAAATACAATGGTTACATTTTATGTAGGTAATCAAAAGTGATATCAAATTTATCTGAGTAATATAATGTGGGGAAAGGTTTAGTTGAGTTAAAATATACCTGTCATGAAATAACATGATAAAAAAAATGAATGAAAAATATAGTTTTCAAAAATAATGTTGTTCATTAGATTAATTTGTCCGGGTATTTTTTTAAAAAGACAGTTATGTATTTATGGATGTATGCCTCTCTTCCAATTCTCTTAACTTTGATAAGCTTTTATGACTGCCAGCAGTATTGAGGTTTGAAAGAGCTTATTAAAATATCTATCTACAAGTAGTAATATATAAACAAAGAGAGACAACTCTTTTTTAATGGTAACTGCTGACTTTTCTTTGATTTTAATGCCAAGTTTCACCCAAATTAGATTTATTACAGAAAGATCAACTAAAAACTGATCTAAAGAAAAGAAAAACACAATCTTAGATTTACGAACTATCTCTCTCAGTTTAAGGAATTGCATGAAATTTTTTTTACCTTAATTAATATATTCATCAGAAAAATGTATATATATATTACTAAGTAAAATGTGATGTTATTTTGATATAATGAATTAGATGAAGATTCACTGTATTAATATTACACACACATAC
>VCCN01000980.1:2842282-2855426 GCA_006491835.1 Architeuthis dux
CATTCACCCGCAAGTCTTTATCACAAAATTTCATTCACCTGATACTAAATTTCCTTACGTTTTTGATCTTTTAATCTTATTCTCCTTTGTGTATAAATTTCTATGGAATTCATCCTGAATCATGAGCTTATCTGGTCTCCCTATAAAGGTACAGTAAATTTCGGAAATATCCTGCTCTTTTGAAATTAGAAAATCGTAGGTAGAGAAAAAAAACATATCAAATTTTAAACTCCATTTCCATTAAAAAAACAATAAGAGCTTACTAAACACTTTAATGGCAATGACATCTTTAAGCATAAATCATTCACCCTTCATTTTCATTCACCCTTCATTCACCCCTCCATTTTTATTCACCCTCAAAATAATTTCATTCACCAGTTTAAGAAGCACTGTGCTAAACCTTTGTCAATCAGCATTTGTGTGTGTGACCTACAGCTATCCAATTGCATTTCAAAAGGGAACAAAAATAAAAAGAATCAATACCATTGAAGAACCGTCTGTAAAAACATTACCAAATGATCAAATGCATGAACTTTGATCAGTTTACTAAATTCATTTCATTATGAATTATTTCTTTTCTCTTTCTAAATAAACAATTTTAAAAATACTTTAATGTAAGAAAAAAGCCTATAATGAAATCCAATTTGTTACTTTGACCTTGTTCTCCAAATATCTTAGAATAAAACTTAGTTTGTCATATTTGAAATCACTGCAACCACAATAAACTATTTTTTTCTTTTCATTCATTTTCAACCAAACTGGAGATTTCTTTCTTAATAGAATTCCTTTTAAAACAATTCATTTAGGTTCAAGTATAATCATGATAAAAATCACAATTTCTTTTTCTATCTCTTAAAACTGTTTTTTTTTTTTATTTTAAAAAGTGCAAATCAGTTTGGGTATGTTAGAAAAAAGATTACAAAATAATTTTATTTGAGCATTATATCCGTGTATATATTGGGCATGCGCAATAGCGCTGTGCACTTAATATGATTAAGTTGATTAACACAAAGTGACGATTTTAATTTTTGTAAAACTCAACCGATTTTAATAAAATCTACATCATCTTGTAGAGAATTTTATCTTTATATGAAAACAAAAATGCTTGCATTTTTCTGAAATCTATATTTGTAAATTTCCCCCTTTTCATTTTATAGAAAATTAGCTATTTTTCTTGCTCACTGTCATTTTTATGTGAATAGATCCAGTGTAAATGTTACATGAAAATTGTGCAATAATTTCTTTTTATGGTTGCATTTATAAAAAAACAATATTATATGATACAATGGAACAGAAAATGATCATAGTTTGCCTATTTGAGAGTGCATTTAGAGTTATTTCAAAATTCAAGGAAATATTTTTACAGATTAACTTGGAACAGTAAAAATTGTGATCTAAAATTCCAGCATATCTTCCACACAGAAAACATTTTAAAGTTTCACAAAGATTACAATTTTGCAGGAAGTCAGATATACATTTAAAATGTAATATAGACTTGTTTTTGCACTGAACACTTTAATCAAAATACAACTCAGTGTTGGCTGTAGTTGTCATGATTAAATTATTATACAAGAAAATCACTGT
The DNA here is from genome assembly GCA_006491835.1 of Architeuthis dux. Taxonomy (NCBI): domain Eukaryota; kingdom Metazoa; phylum Mollusca; class Cephalopoda; order Oegopsida; family Architeuthidae; genus Architeuthis; species Architeuthis dux. The sequence continues at coordinate 2,843,867 of VCCN01000980.1, forward strand.
ATCCTGGTGGTATATTCAAAATGTTGATTTTAGAATGTCTGTTACAGGTAAAGATCAGTTTCCCTATTGTTAACCTATCAAACCTTTATGTTATCCAGTGGCATGGTGCGAGAAAAGAAATGGTTATATTGTTAAGTTTTCTGTGTGGTAAGAAGTAATAAAAAATATACTGTGCTTTGATTGTCCTAATCTAGAAATTTTATTCTTTGGTGATGGTAAATATTATAAATGTTTTGAATGGGGAAAATTCCAGCATCAAATTACTTTTCCCATCAAAAGCAATTCTTATTTATAAAGAACCTTTTAAAAACTGAATTTATATTTAATTTAAATTACCTTCCCGTGTCTTTTGTTTTACACTACAAGCAAATGGTAGAGCCTGATTTTGAATTTACTGTATATCAAATGTTATATATATAGTATTTGATAGATTGTTCCAAACAGTAAATAATCCTGTTATCTATTTGTATTCTATTTATAGAATTTTAACTGTTGCTGTGACAGTGCTATATGTAATTGAATACTGAATGAAGATGTTTACAGTGAAGAAGTTTTATCAAGTAAGCAATGCTTAGCTTACATTGTATAAATAACATGCCACTGGTTCCATCTGTTACTTATGTATTTTTCTATTTCTTCTTTCTTTTTTCATTCATTTTTGACTTTTTCAAATATTTCCATGTCTTAATTCAGGGTCATTATTCTGTGAGCATTTGCCAAAACAATCCCTACAAACAAACTTTTTTTATGTAGAGTTACAAGTGAACAATAAAAAGCCATGCAAGCAGTTTTTTTCCACCAACATTGATGACATCCTCCAAAAATGAATTCCTCTCCTCCATCTCAAAGTCATTCTGATACTTTTCTTTCTTGTTTCATCTCATCCTTGTACTCTTTCTCACTTCTATTTATTTCTAATCTTTGTTATAATTCCTTACACTCCCTGTCTCTCTCCATTTCCGTCACTGTCTTCCTCTCTCTATTACTTGCTTAATTTCTCTTCATCTTTTCTTTTTTCCTATTTTCTGTTTCTTAGATTACTTATATTGCATCTTCTCTTTTTCTCTGTCCTTTGCCTTTTCAATATCACCCTCTCTCCCTCTCATATACACATACAGATGTTCATTTTCTATTTTTAACTCTTATCATTCTTTTTCTTATTCTCTCTTAATTCTTTATACTCTTTTTCTTTTGACCACTCAGTTTCCTATCTTCTTCTTACCTGTCTATTTCTTGATTTCTTTCTTGTTTTTCTCCTCCTCTCTCTGTTTCAATTTCTTATATTCTTTGTCTCTGTTTATTTTCAATTTTTCTCACTCACTCTCTTTCTCAATTTATTGCTGTCCATTTTTCTTTTCCTGACATTTTCATTTATTTTTTCTCATCTGCTTTTTCTCTTCCTGTGTCATTTAATCTTTTTCCTTTTTTTCCCTCTTTATTTTTATTCTAATTAATCTTTGTACCCCCTTTTGCTCATAGCATATTTTACTATCTTTACTAATTTATTTCAATGAGTTCCATGTTTTTTCTTTGGCACATGACCCCCACATTTATTATCGGCTCCTCTTCCCAGTGTGTGATAGGACAGTAATCATTTGACCCATTGCACCTATATGACACTTCCAAAGCAACAAATATCATATGCCACATACTATATAGCATGTGATATTGATATTGTACTTCCAATCCTGTAACATGCATAAACGTTACGTTTATGCACCAGTTTTGCATACTAAATGTTGCAAGCATTTTATCAGAATGTGCCTTCAAATCTTATACCCATGGGTGTCCTCTGCCACTTTTCCAAGGAGGGGCAAAAGGATATATTCCAGGGAGGGCTAAAAGGATATTGCCCCGTTTGCAACCCTGAGCAGACGCCCATGATTTATACCTACAATTATCTATAATTTTCAATATTAACGCAAAAAACACATCTTAAATTTGAGAGAGTATTTTTAGTAATTTCTTTGGTATATCATTAAAAATAATATATTTGTGTCTATTTTGCTTTACAGTATTTTATAGATATTTCTTGACTTTGGCTCATGGTCACATGGTACACTTCATTGCTCTATGTCAAGTGTTTGTATGGTATTTTACAAATGTAGTGTAATGAAGAACAAGGCTTGACTGTATGGAAATCAAGGAGCTTTATTCAGCTTATACAAAGGTTGCGGTCCGACTAGACCAAAAGGCAGACAGTATATATAGTCTGATAGAAGAGCTCCTAAGTGGAGATAATTATTACCACAAGTAGGTTCTCCAACTTTAATTTTCAGGAGAAAAAAATATTTATCACAGCAAGCAGAGTAATAAGCTTGAGTAATAGGCTTGAGAAAAAACTAAAAGAAAAAAACATGATTTAAAACAAACAACAATCAAAATAAGAGAAGAGAATTTTATGTCAATGTTGTTAGTATAGTAATTTTTATTGTTTCTTTAATCCATTAAAAACCTTAAACGATGTCTCACTTTATCTGGGCACATTACTGATTCCTTTGAATATGGTGATCATAAAATTGGCTGGAACAGTTGCAATTTGAATGCTTGTGTACCATGGCTTTTTAGCGTTTATAATGAAGATTGACTCAAAATAAGTAGAAAGTAAGATTGGAGTTGCTTGTAATGAAATTTAAAACCCATTTTTAATTTCAAATACAAATCAATGACCTATTTTTATGCATAATCTGACAATATCTTAGGCTATAGATCCATGGTATGAAAATGTGTCTGATGCTAATGAAGAATGACAAAAATAAATACATCCCCTACACCAGGGTTGCCATTTGATATTTTTCAAGAACAAAATTGGGAAAATTTGATACTGAACAAAGCTATTTGGTTCCGAAAATAAAGACTTGGTATTATGAAATATTTCCAAAAGATTACAATTCTTTTGACATGAATAGTGTTTGTGATCAGCATATGATACAACATAAATTTACATGAACAATAGATAAAAAATATGGATTTTAAGTTATTTAATTATTTTGGTACTGAAGAGACTTAATTTGGTCCCAAGACTATACAAATTTGGTCTTGTGCAGCAAAAGACATCAGGCAACCCTACCCCCAGACACTTTCCAACCTCCAAAATAACTTTTATTGTAAGTTTGAGATAGTAAAGATAGGGGATTGATTCAAATTTTACAAAGCTATTATTCCCTAATTTGGAAATTGATTAAACTGTTTAATTGATACATGTTGGACTATGCCAACTATGATGACTTGAAAAAAACTACTTTTTGTGATCAGCATATGATATACTTGTGTTTTAATATGTAACATACTGGTATGTATTAATAACATATAGTAAATATATGTCACATCATTGTGATGTAATATGCTTTATTTTTTACAATCCTATTGCAAGTGGTTAGTTAGTGTCTTCTAACATTCAGCAAATCTCATTCTCTCTTTACCTCTCTCTGTATTTCTTACTTTCTTTTTTTTTCATTTTCTTGTTCCTCAGTTTATTTCTTTTTTCTTTTCCCTCCTCTTTCTGTTTTTTTTTAATTACTTTCTCTCTATTGTTTGCCCTTGTATTTATTCCTCCTCTCTCTATTTCTCTGTCTGCCCAATTCTTGCTTTAAATTTCCCTCTCACATTCTTTTTTTCTGCTTTCTCCTCTCTCAATTTTTCATTTTATTCTTCTCTCAATTTCTCATTCTTTCTCTTTTACTTTCTTTCCCTTTTCTCTCAATATCTTCCGTTCTTTATTTCTTAACACACTCTCTCTTTCCTGTTTGTAAAATGTGAGGGATATGTGTATGTATGGATGTGATATATTTGTGCACCTTCTGAACACACTGGATGGAGGTTCTCTTCTGCACACACTGAATGGAGGTTCTCTTCTGCACACACTGGATGGAGGTTCTCTTCTGCACACACTGGATGGAGGTTCTCTTCTGCACCATTAAAAGCCTATTCAATACATTTATCTCATCACCACACATCCCCCCTCAGTTTATATTCCAAATGTAATGTCATTGTTATGAATACTTTTTATTGTTATGTACATGACCAATTTTATTATGATATATTGAAAAAAAGAAATGAAATTTTCTTGACTCATTTTGTATATTTCTTTAAATTATTGTTCTGTCATATTTAAAGCTAATTACTTCTAATAAAAAAACCTTAATGAAACAAAGTTGCTATTAGCATTTTTCTTTCTTCACCAGAATCTCCTTTGAGCGTAGAGATGAGACATTAATAAATCTGAGATCTTCTGGTGCCGTTTTTGCCTTCTTTTTCCCCTTGCAACCCATTTTCACCCTAATGGACATCCCTTTGGAATGGCCTTTCATTCATCGATATCTTCCAGCTCTTCAAATGAATTCTCTACATCATTCTCTGCAGAACCACAGCAATCAGTGTTATTGTTCCGAGTATTTCAGTCTGAACCCCACTACGTTTCCAATTCTTTTTCACCTATGAAACAGAGCCATCACATGGACTGCAATTCAAGTAGGTTTCATAATGTGAAACCTTGCATTTGCTAGTTATTTTATGTAATTTCTACAAGAAATGAATGAATTAGATCAATAAATGAATTAAGTCATTCAGCACTCCTTACCTTCTTCCTCGATCTCTGGTCTCAGATTTCCCCAGATACAAAAGAGTGTGGCAAACAACTTTTCTGACCAATCAGATTCATTTATTTATTTATATATAATGCCTCTATGGGTATCTCATTATAAAATATTATCTCATCAACATTTAAAAATACAAAAAAAAACTCATTACAATAATCACAGAGCATAAAAATCTTTTTTTCATTTTCATTCATATTCAGCGCAGAAAATTTGAGCCAATAAAAACGATTTCCAGAATGAGTAGGTTGTTTGGTCTCAACAAATCAAAGGGCACTGAGGAGATGGAACCACTGTGAAATATCAGATGGTAGTGTTTGATTTTCTTTAATAAATAATATCTTGTAACAAAAACCATGAAGAATTTTAAAAATAATCAGGAAAAAGGGAAATGTTTTTGGACCATGTTGTATAATATTTATTTTAGAAGGGATGTAGTTGCTTGCTGAGTCTAGCATAGCTCCAAGACATAGCATATTTTAGATTACTTTTCTGCCTTTGTTGAATTCAAATTTCAGTTGATTTAAATTTATTTTCAGTATGTCCATTTCAAATGCTTCCTGTCTTTGTTTACAAAATCAATCTAGGAACCTACTGCTGTCTATAAAAACAGGAAAAGATTCATTACTTTTTGCATATGTAGCATGGGATTGGTTATTACTCTTTCAAGTCTTCCATACTTTTTTCTTACTGCCTTCTTTTCCTTACTCTTTTTTCCCTATACTGCCTATCCCTTCACTCACTAACAGCAATCATTACCTTAGTATCTATATAGTACTAACATTCTCATTCTGTTTATCTGTTTGTGACCTCTATTAGCCAAAATGGTGCAGTCTTGCTATGTATATTGAATTAAGGCACCCCTGAAATGCACTTCATGGGGCCCATAAGCGGAATTTGATTTGGGGGCCTCCACCGCCATTTGGAGGCCCTCTGGTGACCCTGGGGCTCTAAGCAGCCACTTAGTTCGCTTATGGTTCGGGCCTGCCCTGCCCAATGGGTAACAGTGTTCTCTTGTTATTACTATCATCCCTAGCATCTGTCAGACACTATACAAAAATTGATCTTTACTTAACCCTAGGTAAATCTTTCTTTCTGGTAATAGCTTGCTTATTCTTGTGTTATAACTTCTAGTAATTAGAAGTTGTTATTATTTATCCAAATCTATTTTGTTTGTATTCATTTACCTTTTGCAAAAGTGTATTCGATTAGTTTAACTAAAAGTAATAAGCTATGCACAATATGTAGACTTGATTTGATTAATTAGTAAACATAATAAACTTTAGGTTATTAGTAAGGAGATCAGGATCTTTTGTAATATACTGGATGGGTTTTCAGCTAGTATATATAAGGAAGACACAATTTATCTGCCTGTAGTTTCAGTTACATGTACTTATGTTAACTCCATTATAATATATAAGAAGACAAGAGTTATCTGCCCATAGGTTTGCATTTAGCTATCACAGTCAATTGGAGATATGCAAATAGTATTGTCTATAACAAGCTTTGTTCGGACAATTGAACTCCTTCTTTGGGTTGTTGATATTGTTGCCATTCAGCAGATCCATTTTGAAGCCTTCTTCAGGCATATAATCTCTAAGGATTGTTTTCTGCTGCCAACTTGTTTGTAAAAAAAAAGAAACCTTTCTTTTTTCCTTCTTCAGATTATACAACTGAGGAAGGCTGTAGAATGGATTGCCTGAAACCTTGTGGTAACAACATGAACAGTACATAGAAAGAGTTCATTTGTCTGAACAGAGCTTGGATTATAAATAGTGTTAGATGCTATAGTACAAGTTGTGGTTGCTTCTCCATAGAAGTTCCTTGATTTTATCATCTACTATGTGGTTTAGGAATGTTTATTTAACTTCTACTGAAAATGGATATAGTGACCATTTTGCTGGAAGAACAAGTAATCATGGCTGACTGGATTGCCAATGTACCCAATCATCTTTTTGTAAAACTCCAGTACAAGTGGTTGATTTCATTTTTTCCCCATAACAAGAACAATCCTCACCTAATTTAGGGGAGTAAACTCTTCACTGTTTGTTTATCCTGGCACTTTAAATGTGGTTTTCAGATTCTGTTTTCCAAGTTACTAACTAGGTTCCTTCACATTTTACTCAAGCCGTGCTTTTTAACCTTGTCAACAAACTGTCACTGTGTTCAAGGATTTTGTTCTACTGGTGTACTGTTTTACGAATGGGTTCTGTTCCGGCAATCAGGATGTTGAATGAAAGCCGAACTTCACCCCGCTTTTCCCTAATCTTTTTCAATTCAATTTATTTTAGATCTTTACTAATAACTCTTCACTGTTTGTTTATCCTGGCACTTTAAACCAAACCGATATATAAAATATAACATTTCTTTAACATGATTGGAAATCACGACCAAGAGATTGCTAGGCAACTCTCTTACCAACTGAGCCAAACTGACAAGTCTTATATATAAGAAACTGACAAGTCTTAAGTTCATGCCTTTCCTAAGAATATTACTGCAAAACTGACATAAGTAGTCATGATTAGATTTGGCTTTTTAAAAACTCTACTACGATTCTCTTCTTATCTTTTCTGTGTGAGGAAACACTTCAATTCACATTTGTTGGTGGCCATTTTGGGTCATATATGTGAAAGTGGTTGGTACAATCGGATGCAGTCAGAAATGCTGTTGGTCAATAAACGAGTAGGTCATTAAGTGGGAGACACCTGTATTTGATTCTGTTTGGTTGGCCATTTTGTTTTTTTGTTTTTATGTAGAGTCATTGATGTGCAGAAAATGTCATTTGCTTTTGAAATGTTCTGAACATGATGTGAATAAACACAGAAATATTAATAAAACTACCCACACTCTTGTTAGTGAATCAAAAAATTGATTACCACAAGAATGTTTTTTTAGAATTACTTCCTCTTTAATGTCTTTAAATTGTCTGATGGACACAGTCACTAATTACACCAATATGCATTTCTTTTATGTTTGTGCTGCCCTGAAGTTAATGCCACTACTGCAAACATGTGAATAAATAAGATCAGTTGTTTACGCTTAAATACCCTACAAAACGACATAATGAGATCCCGCCAGAAATTACATTCAAAATAACATATCCAATCAGAAAAAAGAAAATAATATTTTCTGACCACCAGGAACAAGGGAATCAGATTTCAAAACAACAATTCTGTGGAGCCTATCTCAGTCTATTTAAAAAATGTATGAAACTTCTTCCTTCAGTAACACACAGCAACAGCTAGTGATAGCTAGGCACGTCACCCAGGCTATGTGACCCAGATACACCGTCCGAAGATGAGTTACAAGCTTAACAGACTTCCAGAAACTTTGTCACTCAACATCTGCTACTTTGCCAGTTTCTCATCACTCCACTCAAACCGCACTCATGCTACACAATCAGTACACACAATACCTATTCAACACTACAGGTTTGTACTTCATCGTCAACGCAACAACGATAATCACACTCAGTTGGTCACAAGGATCTCTGATGATCGATCTATCTGTACCAGAGATAACAAGCAACTCATCCAACTGGTCCTATCAATCTTTTGTAACTCAAACTCACAACAGGCATAAAAAGAAAAAAAACTAAACAAATAATATTTTGTGTGCATTGAACATTTCAATTTCAGGATAAAGTTGAAAGACAAATCCAGTAAGTCAACTCACACAAACATTTTCTGACACACTTTTTGAAAGAGCTTTTCCTAAGGACATACAAACATGAACATCACACACTATTTTTGTAAATCTCTTGTCATAAGGACTTTTATGACAAACACCAGGAGAGTAAGTAAACTCTTATTTCAAATCAATGTAAATTATGAATATAAAGTTTATTTGTTCCCATTACTTTAACATCACCTCTCTTGTCTATTTCATTTCCAATCTTCAACACACTTCAAAGATCTACTTACTACACCTTGTTCATTTCTTACCACTTAGACAAATACACCAGCACTTCCTCACACTTAAGGTTAGTTCAAGTTTTACATGCTGATTACTAAATAGTAGTATTTAATTTCCCCCTTACACTCCCCCCCACCCAAACTGAAATACTATAAAGCTGTATTTTCGTTCAACAGACGGAATGTAAGGGTTCAGTTGAGCATTAGTAAATAGAACCCCCCGCAAACTGAATTTTCTTTTTTTTACAAAACTAACTTTTCCAAAGGTAACAAAGGTCTTGTTAATTGAAAGCACAAAAAGATTTTCTGAAAAAAAATTTTAATACGGATTCCAAGACCATAAGTGTCCATCATCCTTACGTCCATAGCATTACTAGTTGTGGTTGTAGTAGCAGGCAGAAGAGTAAGATGAGGAAGGTTCACCAGAAGGTCTGGACCAAGGTTCATATCAATCCAACATGATACGGCTGAGAAAATTGATATTTAGTATTACTAGTTGTGGTAGTAGTAGCAGGAAGATGAGGATTGTTCACTCGAAGATCTGGACCAAGTTTCATATCAATCCAACATGATATGGCTGAGAAAATTGATATTTAACATATTAGGGACCGACTGACCGAAAAGTGTCTCATAGAGATGTGTGGACACATCTAAAAAAGAGTAGGTGATTAAAAAAGGCTTAAATAAAAAATAAAACTAGAAAGTACTCAGCGAATGCATACCTCTGTCAATGCCATGCTCAAAAAACTGAATGAAAATCAGTTCATATATATAGATAACTGTAAAAAATTTCTGGATCCATCCTAAAATTTAATCAATTCTTCCTTAGCCCACAGCCCAACCTTTCACAAAATTTAATTAAAATTTATTGAGAACTTTTGGAGATATTGTGTGTACATGAGTGAATACATAAACGTATGATGAAAAAATGTTTTAAATATAACTCAATCTAAAAAAAAATATTTGCAGGATCCGCCCCCAAATTAAACCTGTTCTTCATTGTCTCATAGCCTACCCTTCCATAAAATTCCATTGAGAACTTTTGGCTGTGTACATATAATTACGATGCAGGGGAAATAACTGTAAAAACTCCTCGATTCACCCCCAAATTCATAAATTCTTCTTTAGCCCATGGCCCATCCTCCCACAAAACAAAATGTCATTGAAATTTTTGGAAATTTTATGTAGACAAACAGACAGACACAAGTGAATACATTAGCGGGGTATGTGGGGGTATATGGGGTCCAGGGGTAGTAAACAAATGATCAAGCAACTTGTCAAGCAAAATAGTTTAAATAAAAGTATTTTATAAATTACTAAATTATTTAATTCTGTTTTCCCCATTTATTGAATGTAAACTGATTTTTTTTTCTTATAAACGTAATGGTACATTCTTTCCTTTTATCTATAGTTACAATGACATACAATCAAAATAAATGAAAACTTCTTTTGCCTGATTCGCGAAGCAACATTACCCGGAAGTAACCTTTGTGCAGTGGTCACATGACCATAGCACAAGATGGTGACATCAAGCAAGCACCTGATCTGAAGTTCGGATTAACAGAGAAATAGAAAAACAACAACAACAACATCACATTCCAGCTTTTTAAAAGTTTTATCGGTAAGATTCTATTTGTTTATTATAGTCGACAATCATGTTTATCTTGTAAATTATTTCTTTATATTATGCAAAACGAAAGTTAGATTCCACAGCAACTTGAATGATTTTGGGCTGTCTGCTTCTCATGAAGATCCTTTTAAAATTCATTATAACGCCTACACAAAACAACGATAGTTTCTTCTGTTCGATTTATACTATCATGGCTAAAATGATTGTATTTTTAAAAACATTATTGCGATATACGATAGCCTTTTTTTTTTTTTAAAGACTAAATATTTCGGATAAAATAAAGATACGGGTTGTTTTTGGTAAAAAAGAGATTTTTCGCCGTGTATTTCTGAAGTGAAAGGTAAAAAGGAAGACGTGACAATTTTGCTACTGTTGTAGTTTTGGGGTTATTCGATTTAAAAAAATTGTTGATAATTTAAGATGAAAAGCAATTAATGTGTTTTAATTCATATCTCTACCATATCTCTATTCAATAGGTCAGGGCATAGCCTATATTGTTTTTATTTTGTCAGTGTTTTCTTTTAGCTTCTTCATTTTATTTTTGGGAAGCCATAAATAAAATTTAAGCATTTTTTGTGTTCGTGCAGTTTATGTTGTATGCATGGATAAAACAGACTTCCCTTGTATTTCTAAAATTATTGTAAGATATTGTATTTTGCACTGTGTAAAAATACCACTAGGAGTTTAATCTTACATGTACATAACATATGACTTCTCTCTCTTCCTTGTCTTTTTTTTTTTTTTTTTTTTTTTTTTAAATTCTTCAGATTTCAATTTTGATACGTCTTAAAACGAAAACCTAGTTTTTCAGGAATTGTTTTTTTTAGTTGGGACCTGTTTCAATGTGTACGTGTCTTTATTTTTCCAACAAGCCACATTGTTCGACTTGACTAACTTAAGAAAACCTATTTATTTATTATTTAAATTAAATACTTGTCTTCGCTTTTTAGTTACTAATGCAAATGGATTTTTTTTTTTTTTTTTGCAATCCAGGGCGCATTGTTTTGTAAAACTTTAAAAAAAATTAAAATTAAGAAGCCAGGGAGTCTGTTGACGACGACAAAAAAAATCCATTTGTTTCAGCTTGTTTTACGTTCTATAACAAACTCAATCTTTTTAAGTTGGAGATTTTACATCACATGTCTACAGAACTCTTAAATAATTTAAACACAAGACTGACCGCTATTGAAGGTGTGACCTTTGTCTTGAGAACAAAGTTGTTTTTTATTGTTTTTTTTTTTTGTTGTTTTTTTTTAAATGTTAGAATGCAATGAGTAAATACTAAATGTGTTTAATTAACCAGTACTATCCTAGTTTCGTGGTCCAGCCTTTTGCGGCTTTTAGTTCAAGATCAAAGTGTAGTATCTATTCTTCTCAGATCAACGAAACAGCATTAACTTCCCGTTTTCAATTTTAAACGT
>VCCN01000980.1:2856866-2872343 GCA_006491835.1 Architeuthis dux
TTTTTTTTTTTTTTTTTTTTTTTTTTTAAATTGTATAAATTTGCATATTTTGGTTTATTGATTCTAACATTAAAGGGAGACGAAAATAAGCAACTTTTTTTAATATATATTATGTCTTTTCTTAAAATAAAAAAAAAGTAAAACTAACTCGAACGCAAAAAAAAATTTGTGAGGTTTATGGAGAAGGTACTGTGAATGATAGAACATATCAAAAGTGGTTTGCAAAGTTGTGTTGAACATTTCTTGCTGAATGATGCTCGATGGTTGTAGACCAGTTGATGTTGACAGCAGTCATATCCATACATTACTTGAAAATGAGCACTGTTATATGACATGGGAGCCAATATACTAAAAATATCCAAATCAAGCATTGAAAATCATTCTCACCAGCTTGATTAGATTAGTCGCTTTGATGTGTGGCTTACACACAATAAAAATATTCTGTTTTTTAAATAAATTTTGATTGGTGGTAAAAAGTGGATAGACACAAGAGATCATGGGGCTAGCAAAATGAACCACTAACCCTACTAAAGGCTGGTCTTCATCCAAAGAAAGTGATGCTGTGAATATGGTGGGATTAGGAGGTAATTCTCTACTATGAGCTCCTTCTGGAGATGCAAATGATTCATTCAAACAAGTACGACTCCCAATTAGACCAATTGAAAGCAGCAATAAAACCCCTATGGAATTAAGAGAAAGTGTTAGATTGCCTGTTCTTTTGGTGACCAGGCAAACTTTGTTACAGCTTGGCTGGAAACTTTTCACTCCTCTGCCATATTTAGTAGCTATCTTTGGGTTGCCATTTGTTCTGGTTTTTACAAAATTCTTGTAATGAAGAAAAATTCAATTGCCTGGGAGGATTTTATGAAGTCTGAAAGATAGTGGAACAAAACGGTAAATATGTTGTTCAATGAAGTTAATGTCGAAAATAAAAAATTCTTACTTAATAAAATCTTTACATTACCCAATATGAATAGATTCATTATACCCTGCTTCCACCCAATCACTGAAATTTAAATTGTCAATTTTTTGGCCACAAGGTCAATTGAACAATCAAGTTATGTACATAATCACAAGTGCTTTTAGGAATGTCTCTTCTTTGATTATGTCAGGTTATTCATGCAAATTGTGGGTTCAACTATACTGAAATGTATATACACATATATATGTCCTTGTCTGATCTCTTGGAGTGTGACCTTCAAAGCTCTTTCTCTCCCATTATACTAAGTGATTATTTACATTAATAATGTTATATACAAAATATACTTTAATAATTGTGTTTCAAATACAATAGCCAGCTGGTGTCTCTCTCAGATATTGTAACATCAGTAAGGTTGAGGGAGTTAGGTTTGTGCACACATAATACAAACAAATGTATACAATGAAAGAAATATGTGAAGAGGAAAAGAGAAAACACAGTTCCCAGCAACTCTGTTTTCACTTGTGATCAAAAAATTACTAGCCTGTTTTTCCCACATTAATTATGGCGTAAAACAAGAATTTTTCTTCTGCATAGATACATTTAGTTTTATTTACCTATCAGTCCCTTTTCTATTTTTATGCTTTGTTTCCCCTCCAATATTCCATTGGTTGCTAGTAAAATTACAGACACTATTCCATTGACTATATGGACTAGTCTCTTCATCTTTTTTGTTTTGAGCAGTGTTTCAGTTGGTCAATTTCCTGGCCTTCCTTGTCTGGTAAATAGCTTTAGTCAATTATTAGCAAAGAAATCTGAATATATAATCCCTAGAATAATATCAGTACGTCATCTCAGAACTTTAGGTACTACAAGTACATTTCCATTGTAAAAATGATTCTTTTATTATAACCACTTTCTTTGATTAATTTTGAAATCAAATTTAGTGGAATTGTTTCCACTGAAAAATTAAGGGGAAAAGTGCTTGTATGCTAGCAGATGTGTATTCTTTTAAATAAAGCTAAAACCATCAGTTTTTATCAAGCTGGTAAATGCTACTTGGTACTAAATGATCCATATAGATATGAATGTACAAAATGTATTAATATTTTTTTAAGGCATATCTCTCAAGAATACATTGCTCTGTTTTTTGTTTTAATGTTTGAATGCAGCTCCTTGATGTTATTTAATATACCTTTGTCACCACAAAATAAAATTGTAGCTAGTGCTGCTTTGACCTGTTTAATTTTCTATTTATATTGTCTGAATCCAGGCTGTCTTAGCCAGGTTATTTTTATCATTCTTTTTTATGTTAGCATTCATTCAAACAATTACTGTGTTGGTATTAAGGTGCATGCATGTTGGAACATCAGTTTTTTCTTGGCGACCATATAAGAGCAATGTTCTGCCTGATTAACACGATTCACAGTAAATTCATTGTGGGTAATTACATTGAGGTAAATATATCACCTGTAAATTCATGGCAAGGTAATTACATCATTTATACACTGTATACAATTATATTTTTGAGTTGAAATTGATAAGTCATTTGATAGAAAGGTCAGTCAGAATTGAACAATAAGTAGGCCATTTACTCACTTATCCCAGGTTCCTATTCTAACTCTCAGAAGTTTTTTTAATGAATACCCCTTTTTTTGACCTGTGGAAGAAGCCATTCTATTCTTGTTGCTATATAATACTGACTATTCAGTTAAAATAGCGATTCTGATTGTTATGATCTTGAAGTGGAACATGTGATATCTGACTCCATTTCCTTCATAGTGAAATTCTACCCCAAATAGAAGTTATAGTATTTGTAGTGATTTATAAATGACTCTAACCCTGCTGGTGCAGAAATTCCACATTACAAAAAGAAATATATAAAGATACTATCTTTATATATTTCAGTGTTAAATTCTTTATTTAAGAGGCATTGCCTATAATTCGTCTTTTTAGAATGTTTTTCCTTCCTCCAATTTAAAATAGTCTCATCTTTTTACTTTGAATCTGTTCAATAATTACATTTATTTCTTTTTGTATTTCTATTTTTAAAAGTAACCACTTTTTTTTATTTTTTATATTGAATAAATTTGGTATTAGTAATTTTTTTGACTTCAGTTTTTATGAAATAAATTGCATTTATAAATTAGGAAGAATTTACTTGAATTATTACTATATGAGTGTCCATTTGAGAATTCTATGTAGAGAACTTAAAAAGAACATTTCCAACATGAAATTAATGGCAAATCTCTGCTATAAAATATTAAAAAATGGATATAGATGCAGATATGATCTCTCGAAAGATATGCTACCTATTAATATTTTTGTTGTCTACTTGTGTATCTATTATGTTTGAAACTTCAAATACAAAACATATTGATTCTACTCTCAGTTACCTTACTTCCCAAAGGTCTTTTTTAATGATTGTAAAATAGAAAACTGCTATTCAAAGACTAGAAACAAGGTCTAAAAGTAGAACCCATATCAGACAAGGTCAATATAATTGCCATAACCAATATTTAGAAGGCAATTACAAAATGCAATTGTTATAGTAGTTAAGTAGAGAAGAACAGTAATGCAGAAGAGAACGAATATTTTCTTTCGTGAATTTCTTGAAGATTAAGGATAATACATTTTTTTATTGTTGTTATTTTTTTTTTTTTTTGGCAAACATATATACGCATTTGTTATTGACCTATCTAAAAATGTAAATGACATCCTATGAATTATTTTGGGCTTCATTCCTACAGATGCACTTAAGAATTTTCAAATTCCATCTTGTAATTACTTTTGTGCTCATTCACTTGAAGCCAAAAAAATATATTGTTTGCAACAATTCAATTGTAACAAATGATGATCATATTGAAGGTATGAAGCTGATTTGAGGTAAATCTTGGTTACATATTTATCCAATATAGATTCTATTAATGTAAAATGCTGGAATGTTTCACAAACCTGTTGTATTTTAAATCTCTTATTCATATTTTTATTATTTATTATCCAGTCTATATGCTAACCCTCTCCAACAGGCAATATTGTTTTAGGGTTTTTACAGTTTCTTTTTTCTTTTCTTTTTTTTAGGAAGTGAAATAGCATTATGTATGAGTTTTGGCTGATTTCAGCTCCTGGGGAAAAAACCTGTGCACAGACATGGGAGAGTCTAAACAACCTAACAGCTAAGCAAAATAATCTCTCTACCAACTACAAGTTCCAAATTCCCGATTTAAAGGTAAGTCTTGTAACCTTCCATCTGTGTTTTATATTTTCATTTTCATATTTGAATTATTTTGCATTTATAACAACTTATCATAGTACTTGGTGCTTAAAAAAGCTAGTTCTTACCTGCCACTAATGGTTTTAATAGAACTTATAATATGCCATATCATGATAACAAATGCATATTCATAGGTTATAAGAGTTGTTTGTTTACTCATTGTTGGAATGTGGCTTCCAAAGCTCTATGACACATAACTTGTGGATCTTTTTACAATTAGATTTTCAATTTTCTCTCAGGTTACGCATGTGTGGCTTGTAAACATTTTTTTTTACTTTATAACCCAAAATCATAAAGCACCAAAATTGGCAGAACATGCTGACTATGACATAGCCTTATTATATTTAAAGTAAAATAAAAACTGATATCTTATTGAAAGATAATTTACTAAAAAATTGTATTATAATTAAATCAGAGTAGATGAACCATAAAATCACATTGATTCATTTAGCTTTCTTTGGGTAATTTCATTTTGTCAGATCTGCTTTTAAAATATCAAATGAGAGAAGATAACCATTTGTAATTAGGGGAGCATATGATCATATACCTACCAGGAAGGAGTAAAATCATGATTTCAAACCTCATTAGCATTGAGGTTGGACTGGAAGAAATCTTGATGCATCATGAAATGTAGTAATCGTTTGTCAGTTCTGAAAGAAACTCTGAAAACTTTGTATGTGTTTTTTTTGTTTTTGTTTTTGTTCCTTACATCATTCTTCACTTATATCATACAGCAGACTACTCTTGATTTATTTCAGGGATGAGTGCACTATTTTGAGTCATCCTTGCTAGTAGGCGACCATTCAAAATTAAAACAAAAACTTGTTTGGTATTACTTGACCATTATATAATTGTTAATGTCATAAAACTACATTCATTGTTTTTATGATTATTTGTCTTTGTTTAGGTTGGAACTTTGGATGTCTTGGTTGGACTTTCTGATGACCTTGGTAAATTGGATGATTATGTGGAACGGTAAGAATTTATTGCTGTTTATTCTAAAGCAATTTTAAAATGAAGATGTGCTTTTGAATTATCCTGTTGAACCTTTTTGTGTGATATTTTTTATATGAATCTCAGTTTTGTATTCTTTCGGATGATATATTCTTTATTATTCGTAACTCAATCTTATTTATGGGAGGAATCAAGTATTTACTCAAAGAAAAATTTCTACTTCCTCTTTAGATATGGCTTTCTTATTTTCATTGAGTCTGACTTTATGGGGATGGCTGGTTTCTCCCTTATATGCTTCTCCAGATTTGCATGGGATGCAATCTTTTGTCAACCCTTTCTCATGAGGGACCAACTCTAGAAAGGAAAGGAGGTTGCAAAGGGTGGTTGTGCTATTGAAAACCACCCTGATGTTGTAATGCCCACAAATCCTTTGGATTTATTCAGCTGCTCCTCTTAAAGTATGCTTACTGTAGCTAGATCTTTGGTGTCTCTGTGGTTCATCCTTCTATGCTGTCTTAGTGTATATCAACATGATGTACAAAGGTTTGCCATCTAGCTGTTGCATGAGAATGTCAGACCACATGTTGCACTGATGGTCCATAAAAAAAAACATGCAGATGGATGTGGAAGTCCTGCCCAACCTTCCCTACTTACCTGTCTTGGCAGCACATTCTGATTACCCTATATTTCTGCTTTCTGCAGAACTTCTTAAATAACACTGACATCAAAACGGTTTTGCAAACTATGTAGAAAACCAGGCTTCCAGAGGGAAAAGTGATACCAGTTTGAGTCTGAGCTTTTTCTTTATTTCTGATCCTTGCTGTTTACTCATTGCTGTAGGCTGACAGTTGCAATGTCAAAATTAAGATGAAAAGAAATATTAGTCAAATTAATGTTTGGAAATTAATTTTATATTGTAGCCATATTTTGCCTGCAAACTTACCATATTTCAGAAAATCTAAAATGCACTGAAAGTCAAGGCAAACTCTATTGTTTTAAATTGTTCTTCAGACATCTGTATTTCATTGAAAGAATTTGTTTTCATTTGATTACAAATATTTTGATAAGCCTAGCCAGTTCTTTAATGGGTGATCGTTTTGAAATGTAATCCCTTAAATACAGAAATAAATTGTATTTGATTTCCCCATTTTATCCGATTAGAATCTAACGGTAAGAAACCCTATTTTCATATGTTGTATGGAGACCACTTGCAAAGTTTAAAATTTCTTAGTTAAATAGTTGCTCCTCCTTTAAGTATTTGCAGCACCAAAATGTAGAAGGCAAATATGTACCTTCAGCCTTTTAGATTAAGTTGCTCATATGATCAAAATAGTGCTAAAAAAATATAAAGTTAGCAAAATTAAGACAGGTCTTTCAACATGATAGTATAATTAGGCACAGTAGATTTCATGGCAATCCAACCATTGCATTTAGAAATATTGAAGTCCCCAACTGACAGGACATGGAAGCAGAACTTACCAAATGATTATACTGTTTAACTCTTTACATATTCATAAGAATTAAAAATTCCAATCCTCCCTTAATTCATAACCATGTTTTTCACAAATTTTATTATGTCTTTTTGCCTTGATTTGAATTAATTTTTGGTTCTAATGTGTCTTATTCCAGAGTGACCAGAAAGATTGCACACTATCTTGGAGATGTGTTGGAAGATCACAAGGATAATCTACGAGAAAATCTCAAAGCAGGAGGAGGTAACTGCATTTTCATAAAATAGATCTGGTCTCTGAATAAGTTTTTAAAAAAAAAGATTTGTACTCTTTCAATATCAGTCCAGGCACTGTATCCAAAACATTTTTATGCTGATTTATTATTCTTAGGTATATTGAAATTTTAGTTTGTCATTTTCTGTTATTCAACTGAGGTCTTCATCTCTGATTTTGAGGTAAACATTTTTTTGTCTCTTTCAGTTATTATCAATGAATCATAGCTACATAGTCCATTAGAGCATACCTAGATCACCTGATAGAAATAATTCTCAGAATGTATTCTGGGACATTGTTTGTCTTTCAGTATATATATTCTGTCTTTCACTAATATAGATGTATATAAGTATGCCAAATTATTACTTATATACATAAAGAATAAGCAAGCAACCATTTACAATAGTCTGCAAAGGTACCTGATTTATGTTGATGCTGATGACTCAAAAATACAGGTGAGAAATCAGTCAGCAGTTGTCTACACAAACCTGCTGGTACATGATAGCCTGTAGCATGCTCAAATTTTTGTCATCAGTACTTTTCAATCTGGTGATCTTTACTGAGTATGTCCCAAGTAGCATTATCATTCACTGTTGTCCATTTGATGCATTTCCTGCCTGTTTTTGCTAAGCTGGAAAGATGCGTCTTCTTGATTTATATCCATCACTGGTGCTTTACATGTTATCTCCAACAATAGATTGCATTGTTTTTCTTTTTTCCTGACTCTTCATCTAATAGATTTTCATTCCTTCCCACAATCTCAGATTGCTTTCTGTGTTTTCAGTCCATTTGAATTGCTTGGGTCATTGCTATTAATTCTATTGTTGAATGTTTCATTCTCTCCTCTCTGAGAATGTACATACAATATAAGTTCCAATCTAAATGTTCAGAGTTAGGTAATCTTACAGATGTTGATTTGAGAAACTTATATACTTATAAAGGGTGATTTTTTTTTTTTTTTTTTTTTTTTTTTTTTTTACTCTAAATAAACAAGTGTTTTACAATTCTTTGTAAACTATTTACACTAAAGTAGCCCAACCTTTTGCAACAATACTTATTTATTCAAACAATATTAGTTATGATATAAAGTTTACACTGATTATTCACTGGCACTGCTTTCTTTTTACTTTCAGTCGATTTAGTTACTTATTTGTCCAGATTTCAATGGGACCTGGCCAAATACCCCATCAAGCAGTCATTACGTAACATTGCTGAGGTCATCTCCAAGGTATGTTAGCTTTCCAGTCACTTGAATTTGCTTCAACACATCATTATTTGAGTTAATGATAAGCATTTATATTTTACATTTATTCTTTAAAACAATTAAAAAAAACCTGATGTTTTTTGTTTTATTTGTCAGCACTAAGATCAAAGGGCCTACAATGTTGAATGGATAATCGTTTATAGACCAGGCATTTGGTATAATAAGGATTATCTTCTTGTCTTTGCAAGTTTGTGGAAAATGAGTTTAATCACCATATCCTGTTTTTATTTGTAACTTTGTTGTGTGTCACTTATTTCTTTGCTTCTCTTACTTTTTCAGTAGAATTTTTAGGGTTTTGGTATATTGATTATTTTGTGCTGTAAACTGAGAATAAACTATATCTATATTTAACAAGCCTTTTATATCTTTTGCTTGGTTGTTTGGCGTCCATACATTTGTATATACAAATTCTGTAATGTGTACTGGTAGCAATGTAACTTAAAAATGTGTACATATATTTTGAAAGTATACTAGAAAAATAGGGAAGTGGGAAAAACTGGAGATTGCAGTCTGGCTATACTGACATCAGCTACTTGTACATTTATAATGTTTATACTCTAAAGTTTAATAAATACATTGATAAAAGTAATGTTTGGCCAACAGTAACAGGGTAGTACATAACTCTTGTGTCTAAAAACAAAAGTTATAGAAGCAAAAGGCTGTTATATTTACTAGACTAAATACCCGCCCTAATGGATGGGGTAAATTGCTGTAAAAGAATTAATAAAATAGATGGAAATCGGACACAAATCGCTTCATATTTTGAATGCAGCCTGGTCAGATATCCCACAAGATCTGATAAATTAAATTCCTGAAAGAGTAAAACTTTAAAATCTTTTAGTAGCAAGTTCACCAACTTTTGTGTTTAGATCATTGAATAAAGGCTCTTGTTTGAAAATAGAGGTGCATATTTCCTTTTGTCATGTCTGTGTATGTTTCCATGTTCTGTGGCTAAAGTGTAATCATTATCTTTCCTTTATTTTACAGCAAGTCACTCAGGTAGAAACTGACTTGAAAACCAAATCTAGTTCTTACAACAGCTTGAAAGGAAACCTACAAAACCTTGAACGCAAAGCAGCGTATGTACATTCTGTTTCACTTCAATCTATTTCACTGAATATTTAGTGGTACTGCTCAACTAATTTACTGAATTTCTTTTAATGCATGAAAACGTGTACAAGAAATTTATTAATAAAAATATGTATTTTAGTTTTTTGGTATGGAGGTTACACAAATAATTAAAATTAATTAGTGAGATTAGACACTATATAAAAAGTAAACAGAATTATACCGAAATAAACATTATAATAATAATGGCTGCTGATACTCCGAGAGAAGAAAGGGTAGGGGCTGTTTGTTGTACTCTACTACTGCCTCATTGACCAAATGATATGTGACGAAAAAACACCCCAAACTGTTATAAACATTAATTTTATTGTAAGAAATCTTCATGCCATTCATAATAAGAATGATTGGAGAAGATTCTGCTATAAAAATTATTTGTTACCTATGTTTTTTAGAACTTAAAATTATGGACATTAGTTTTTAACCTGACCCCAAAAAATCCGTTTTTTGCTTCCAGATTCATGGAACTCTTTGAAAATATAGTTTAAAACTTGCCCCAGTGAAATATCTAAAATATTCAGCCGTCTTCCTGATGTAAAAAGTAAATTTCAGGGAGAAAAATTGCTTCAATCTCTTAAGGCAAATTTTTATTACTAGAAGATATACATGTACATTTTCTTTTTGAAAAATCATGGTAATAAGGAAATGTTCAATAAATATCTTAAAGTAGTACCAGTATACCATTTTAAAGAGACAAAGCATAACCTTTGTTTTTTGTATGTGTTTGAAGAAAGAAAAATGTTTAATGTGACGTTCTCGTATTCATTTCTTGTATTTTATACTAAATTATCAGAAACTTCTAATCATTTTTTAAAAATCTTTTTGTAGTGGCAGTTTATTGACTCGAAACTTGGGAGACATTGTCAAGAAAAATGATTTTGTGCTTGATTCAGAATATCTCACCACTCTCCTGGTGGTGATTCCTAAGTAAGTGCTTTTTGTGTTTTTATATTTCTCTTATTTGAAGTACAAATTTTAAAATGTGCAAATTTAAAAAAGAATCATTGTTTCTCTTTGTAGATGTCTTTACATGTCTGTATCTTAGAGATAATAATCCATTGGGCACAGTGCGTAAAGACAATGATTTCTTTGACATTGTTTTTGTTTAACGGCACATCGACCCTTGGTAGGTCATTTAGTGCCAGATTCGGGAGGGGGTGGGTGGATCCCGTGACTAGAGACTTGCGGGGGGAGAATCCCAAATCCCTGTCACTGAGACAAATGCCACGGGGATAGGGGTGGAGATCCCAAAAGCTTCTCAGGACGAATCCTGAGCATGCTAATGGTGATCGCCTCCCGACCAGCTGGCCAAGATATCCTGTGCAACTTCTTCCAGATTGATACCCGATCATGCCACAAGGACCCCCGAGGGCCGTGGTTCTCTGAACTTTGAGGCCATGGCGGTTTCGAAGAACAGATACTACACTTTGATCTTAACCAAAAGGCTGCGAAGCCTTTTGACATTGTCAATGGAAGTATCTTAAGTCTGTTTAGTAAAACCAGGATAATTTATGTCTTTGGTCACAGTTTAAAAACATTTTCTGAATCAAGAAAATTGATCCCTAGAATACGGTAATTAGTAGAATTTAGACTAATTAGAAAGCATTCTTCAACCACTGATACTAAATTCACTTTATATAACCTCTAATAATTCATTAATTGGTTGGAATTAAAATATTAAAATAAGGGTGGACAATAGATAAAGGAAGAACTGATTAAATCTTGGTGCGGATCCATGCACAATTACCTCCCCTATGTCGTAGTTATATGTCCAAAACACATATCGCCAATTTTTTTTTTCCTGTCCACAAGATATCTCCAAAGGTTCTAAATGAATTTCATTCAGATTTTCTAGCAGCATTAAGAGGTATGCCCTCTCTGAATCTGGTTTTTCTTGTTACATATGCATTTTATCAAAGTACTGACTTTGCTAAAAGAAGTTGTAAAAGCCAAAATATATTTGATTATTTCAGGAATCATGCTAATGACTGGAAGGTAAAATATGAAACTCTGACTGACATGGTAGTGCCCCGCTCAAGCAGGTAAGTGTTTAACATTTCTTTAATGTCAATTCACTTTTCTTGAATATTATTGTATAGTCAATTATTTTATTTTCATATTACAGCTCGTTTGTACATAAATGAAGTTCATAACTTTCATGAGAGATTCATGAGAGCAACTGAAACACTAGTTTTGAAAAAAAAAATCCCCTTTGAGCATTCTTTCTGCTTGTAAAATAACTAATAAAATTTATCAGAATAATAAAAATATTTTATAATTTTGAGCATTACTGTCAATTAAAAAACTAAATAGAAAATGGGTTGCATCATTACAACTAATACAAACCCATTATAGGCTACTTCAATCAACACAAAATTCAGTTACTGCGACCATTTCCTGTTTCACACATCAGTTACTGCGAGATCTGCTATGTGGCTACAGAAAATGTGCATGACCAGAGCTTTGAGATGTATTTAGTTTTACATCAGCATGACACAATGTATATCCTCTCTCTAGTAAGTCCGACAACTTAAAACAGTCATTAATTCTTTTCTCATAATTCAGTTCATGCTGAAGTTGAAGGATCCACTTGCCACACCGATGGATGAAGTACACACATGGAAACCTGGAAATATTTTAACAATTCTGTGGAGTTACCTTTCTAACCTTCCCAAAACAATTACAAAAATAGGCATCATTAACATTAATGAGGGGGCTGCTGTCCTAACATTCAGACAACCCCACCGTTCACAGCATGCACCTAAGGAAGGCCGTTGTGTACAAAAGAATGACCAAGATGAGGACAATAGTCCAAAAAGATATGTTAAGATTGTTCTATATTTTTTCAAAGCACTTGCTTCTAAATCCTGGCCATTTAGTTTTTCTATAACTGATTATAATAAGAGAAAAATTATATTATCTCCTGGATTCTTCTTTTTCCAGGATCCTCTATGATGATCCTGAGGGAGACAGTGTGTTATGGTCTGTCACGCTTTTCAAGAGAGTTGTGGATGAATTCAAACACCATTGCAGAGAACACAAGTAAGTTTTGAATATTTATCTCATTTATATGCACATCTCTATCTTAATACATTTAAGAATGCTTGCTTGCAATTGGCACTGACCTTATTTTGTGAAGAAAAAAAAAGCCTTGCTTATTTTTTATTTTTTTAAGCCGATTGAGTCAATTTATTTAAGAAAACTTCTGGGATTGTAATGAATGATCATCTCCAAAAATAAAAACAATTGATAATTCTTTTAGAAAATCTCATATTCATGTTGTATATTCACATTCATGTGTTACTTTTGCTAAATAATTTAAGTAAGGAATGCCTCTCAATCTGAGTTGTACAATTTTCCTCTTGTTCTATTTTATGTAAGATTTTTATAATTTTTCAAATTTAGATTCTCTGTCCGTGACTTCACATACAACGAGGAAGAGTTGATTGCAGGCAAGAATGAATTGTCAAAACTAGAAGCTGATAAGAAGAAACAATTTGTAAGTTTTTTTTTTTTAATTTCTTTTTTTATTTATTATTTCTCCCAAATAAAGTCCCAGGTTGAACTTAATCAGTAAAGGATTAATTTTTACTACAAGTGTTAGATATTTAGGCATATTTTTATAAAACGAGTCTCCAGTCTTTTCCTCCTGCGGATCCGTGGTTATACAACACCAGTACTTTCTTTCTTTCTGTGATAAGGTAGAACTAAGATCAATTATAGTAATAAGTAAATCCTTCAATAACTTTTCAGTCTGTCGAGTATAAATAAAATATTTGTATATAATATTTTTATGAAAGAAATTGACCCATAAAACTCTATGAAGTTAATAACCATCAGTCAATAGTTTGTGAAGCTAACCATGAAAGATGAGCTAAAAAAATGCTGCAATAAAAAGTACCAAAAATGGATGAAAGAAAACTAATGAAAGTTTGTAATTGTGAAATTGCTTTGTGTTGGAATTTCAAAACAACTTTAAGATAGTCCCGGTGTCACAGTGACTATTTTGTTGTAAACTGTTTTGTAGGATAACGTTTTTTTTTTTTTTTTTTTTTTTTTTTTTTTTTTCTCTGCTGATTCTTGTAGTTTGGGGGTACCTGTTCAAAATACATGAGGGTACCCAGTGATATCCCTTGAGCATTTTCAAATATTAACTCCTTTTCAGCATTGAACCCGGAGTAATTTGGATGGAAAAAAGACACATCCTACAGTTCAATGAGCCGAACAATCTACCGGAAGATGGCAAACTTGTCCCAAACTATATCAAGTGCAGCTGTAAAGTGCATGGTTTGCCGTGCAGTATTCTGTGCATGTTTCAAAGTAGGATGCTCAAGATTCAAATAGCCGAATAGACCATCAGCAAGATTTGCCTGTTACACCTGACAGTGTGGTCAAAAAAGTTTTTTTTTCTAGACATAAAAAGGAGTAAATGTTTAAATTTTCAGCCCTCTAGCCCCATTGGTGTGGCCTGTACGCATGATACATACATAGCCGGCGGACCAACTTTAAAACTGAAGAAACCAGTGTTGACAGATTTGGTAGATGGTTTCTAATAAAAAAGTGTATCTGGTATGGCCTAAAAAGGTTAATATTCATTAATTTGGAATCAAATACTTTGTGCATGACCTCCTTTATGAATAAACATTGGAGAAAGCAAATTTGGCGCTTCGGACATTAAGTGGTTAATATCTGAAAATGCTCAAGGGATATCACCGGGTACCCTCCTGTATTTTGAACAGATCCCCCAAGATATAAGAATTAGCAGAGAAAAAACTTTACCCAGCAAAACAAGGTTTAACACCATGGCTCCCAGACTAAGAGCATTCGTAATTGTTTTTGTCAAAATAGTATAGGAAGCTTAATTGATTTCACTTAACTATATTATGATAACTAACATTGCACAACAATTTTTTTTTTTTATTTAAAAAAAATATTTTTTCTCTAACTTTTGCAGGGCCCTCTGGTAAAGTGGCTGAAAATCAATTTTGGTGAATG
The DNA here is from genome assembly GCA_006491835.1 of Architeuthis dux. Lineage (NCBI taxonomy): Eukaryota > Metazoa > Mollusca > Cephalopoda > Oegopsida > Architeuthidae > Architeuthis > Architeuthis dux. Next base: position 2,871,122 of record VCCN01000980.1, read on the forward strand.
TTTTGCTGCCTGGATCCATGTGAAAGCACTAAGAGTGTTTGTAGAATCTGTCTTAAGGTGTGCATCTTTGCTTTCCTTACATCCACATTGTACAAGAATCAATCCCCCCAAATAACCTATGCAATTACTCTAACAGCTTTTGTCTTGAATATTTTCTTTCTGCAGAAAAATTCACATGAAACTGGCAATGTAAACAATGATGCAAATATTTATTTGTAAATATCAATTTAAGTCTTGCTTTAAATTCCCCACCCCCCATTCATTTATATTTTCATATTTTCAAACTATAAGTCTTTAATAAAACTAATGATAATCCATGTGATAGTATGAATAATTTTCAAGCCGGGAATACGATTATAATATTGGCTGATTTTATTGAAAGCACTTATATTCAATTTCATTATTTTTTTTCTAGGTATGGCCTGCCTGTAAACTTCCAGGCTATCCTGCTTCACCCTCATAAAAAGTCAACCCGTCGTCTAAGGGAATTGCTTAATCAGCATTACAGTCACTTAGACAGTGCTGCCCTTGCAGTTGGAAGTGATGTAAGTAGACTTGAAAGAATTGGTCATCTATCTCTCTCATACAAATTCATTCTCTTGATTCATTGAAATTCTGCACGTATATTCACATCTAATCTTCTCTTCATTGTTGTTGGTAGCATGTACAGGAAAACATAATTGTTACTCTTCCTTTCTATCCCAGTTAGGCAGTACTAGCAGAGTTACCCAGTGTTGCCCGGGGTAAAAATAACTTCAAATATTTTATAGAGATTTTGTAAAAGCCGGGGGAATAATCGCCATTGATTTTGACTCCTAAAAGGAAAAATGTGAAAAAAAAGGTTACCCCCCCATCAGATTTTGACCTCCTAAAAAAAAAAGTGCCAAACTGATTTTGACACCTAAAATTCCCCCCTCTTTTTTGACCCCTAAAAGGGTGGGAAATGTTAACTCTCACTTCAGACCCCTAAAAGAGAGTTTTCCTTGCTTTTGACTGTTAGCAAGACCACCTTCTTTTTTTCTTTTCTCTCTACTGCACATAAACATTCTCTCTCAGACAACCTGTTTTTCAGTATCTCTGAACACTTATGAAAAAAGACAACATAGAAAAGTTTATAATGTTTGTCTTTTTTAAATATCTTTAATGTGAAGAGAGAATACACTGTATTTTAAAAAAACTAATAATTTCCAAAACCAAAAACATTTACGTATTACCGGGGGGG
>VCCN01000980.1:2899648-2913056 GCA_006491835.1 Architeuthis dux
CCCCCCATCATTTTCTTTACAGGATGCTGTAAACAAGTACAATGATGTCAGTTGCAATCTGGAGTTTGCAAAAGAATTGCTTAAGCAGTTTGTGGCACTCACTCAAGATGTAAGTTTGGAATCATTTTTCTAAGAACTAGCTGAAAATATCTGGGGATAATCACCCAGAGCGCGAGTATTTTCAGCTAGTGTTGAAATGAATTGAAGGTAAATTAGGTGATGTTTTTAAATAAATAGTAGGCACTTCTTACAGAATATTCACTTCAGTTTGCTGTTTAATTTACTCCAAACAAACTGAAATATATGAGTATTTTAAATAAGAATCTTCGCTTTTTTAAAAGTTTTTACTGCAGATAAATTGGGGGAAAAAAGATGACAATATAAGTAAAAATCGTAGTTATGACTAACTTTTAATACTTAGAAAAAGTAACAATTAAGATTTGGTTTATTTTTTAAAATTTTATTTTTATTTTTTTGTTGTTTGTGTCAATTCTTTAATGACAGGCATTCTAATATTTGAATAGCAAATTTAAGTAATTCCATGTGATTCATGAAGGTAAATAGTTAAAATTAATACAATGGGTTTTTGTCAAAAATCTGTTTAGTTTACTTTGCAGTTTTCATAGAAACTTTTTTATTCACCTTATGAATATTAAAAACAAAAATTGAACCACTATCTAAATAAGTGCACTGAATGTAAAAATAATTGTTAGTTATGTAAACAAAAGGTCTTCCATACTTAGAAATTATAAACGTTACTTTTTCTACAGACTTAAAAATGTGATTTTTAGGTTTAAAAAAAATCAAGGAACTCTTTGGAAATTTTGGTCTAAAACTAGTAGTGAAATATCTAAAGCCTACAATTGTTTATTTTGGTAAAATGCAGTTTTCAGGAAGAACTGTCACGACAGGTTTAGCAAGTCTCCATATAAGATTGAGGTTTTGCATAAAAATATTATAGTTATACATTAAAAATTTGAAATGTTTGTAATGCTGAATTTAAAAGAAAACAATGGAGTCTCATATGTATATACAGCAATGTAATTTTTATTTTGGGAAAGTTGATTTTCAAGTTTTGATGACTTGAAACGTGATAATTTTAAATGTGCATTGCTCAAACTCCCTTATACATAACTCTTACAACTTTTTTGTGTGGATTGGTTTCCTGGATACATATGCACACGCACAGGCTGTCTTTGATGCATTTTAACCATGGCAACCAGTCATTGTTCAAACTGATATGAAAGATTACACTGTCACTGAAGTAGTTGTCATAACTTAGTTATATTTGGTTATATATCTGGCAACTGCTAACTTTATTTTTTAAATTCTTCAAAGACTCTGAATAATTGCCCACTTTATAACTTTGAGAAATAAGTATTTTATGATAAAAGCCAAGTGCAAATAGTTCTTCCAAAGTTGCAATCCTGTGACCATGTGTTATAAAAAATCTGTGTGCTACATAAATCTTAGTCTCCTCGCGTTTTTGTCTTATCTGAGTTGTTCTGGGTTCATTATTTGCAAATGACAGTTGGGGAGGACTTATATAACTTGCAGTTGTGAATTATCAAATTAACTCTTTTGTGCACTTTCGAGTCAAGAGATTTTGACTTTAGATATGGTTAACACAATATCTCGGGGTTATAAAAAAGTAGGTGGCATGTCAGGGTTCATGGTCAATTTGCTACCATTTTGAATTCAAGATGGTCGCCATTTTGGGGCTCTAGTCACGAGAGGGAAGTTTTGAATTTTCACAAATATGGTCATGTAGCACCTCATTGGAGAGGAAATTTTATCCTGGATATGTTTTTAGCTGTTAAATGGGTAAATTATCTATTATTCGATGTATAAAACGTTCCTTTGCATCTTTGACACACGGAATTATCCATACATTTCTTTGGAAATGACAAAAAACTTCACTAAATCATTAAACTTTCTAGAAGTATAGTATAAATCCCTTCCCCCCAAAAGCTTCATTTGATTGGATTCATATTTGACTTGAGCAATAAGTATTTCCCTTATGAAACAGATCCTTCTTTGCAGAGATTGGCTCTATTGAGAGATACGGTAAAAATATTTATAGAAACATGATACCTCCAGATAAAGTTCACTGGCAGAGGAAAAATCCCTGAGTCATTTACACCAAGCAACGCAGTTGACTATTCATCAGTCACTGATGCATCCTCTAAACAACATGGGATGTGGATCTTAGCTCGTTATCCCTCACACCTTGAATCTACATCCCATCAGGTGAACAGTTATCCAATATGCTATCCTTCTATAGTTTGCTAATGATGAATTCAAAATGTATTTCCTGTGTCGCTTTTACACCAATTATTCCACACCCTGCCACTGAATTCAATACAATTTACACCACCATGATTAATTTCCAGGATGTTCTTTTGAAAAATGGACCTCTTTGGGCTGATGAAGGAGTTTATAGGATAGCAAAAGAGATCCAGCTTCAGCAACTAGATAAGTTCAGTAATATCTTTCTCGGCATGGGAGGATTTCACCTGGGGGGAAAGTTATCATTTGTTGCTTGGGGAAGTAACTGGAGGAAGGTCGGAATGAGATTTTTGGACAGAATGTAGTGAAGGCAGTTGCAGATTTCAGCATTCTTGCAACAAGCTGGGGGTGCTCGTTTCACAACTCTCTGGAAGATAATTGACCAACTCCAATCATTACTTGAAAATCATTGGCTGCCAAAGTAGTAAGCTTTTTCAGTAATGGAACACTTACATTAATGATATAGCACCTGTGCTGCGAAATCTCACCAGGTCTTTTCGGGATGGTAACTGGAATCTCCATCTATCCTGCAGTGTGATAGGCTATTCCTTTGTGTTTGGCCTTTGATTGTGTGAACTACAAGGGATGGCTCCCTATATACTACAAAGACTGTTGCCATGCCCACCAGATTTCCTGAGATACATGCTGAATTTTCAACATCATCATATATCACAAAGAGGAAGTGCTGTTCCCATTGATCAGGCTCTTGAGCAAGGATATAATAAGCCAGCTAAAAGCCAAGCAGGAATTATTGGAGTAACCAGGAGAAAGGAAGCTGTTTACAAGTGGAATGTTATTAAACATGAGAAAGCTAAGTATGTAAAGCTTCTACACAACATATGCTTCATCGATGAAGATGATGAATACTCATTACATCATGAATTCTCTAGGTCAGTAACAGAAGCTGATAAGTGTGTTTTTGCAGCTATAGAATATATATTGAGGCATGGAAACCCCTTTGATTTCACAAAATGCAAAGAGTTAACATCACCACTAAAACATAACTTGAAAAGGATAATGCTGATTTCTTACAGAACTGGCTTTCAACAGGTGAAAAGGCATATAAAGATTTCTATCATACTCGTTTAGTGGAAAAGTCAGCTGACATCTTTGCTACAATACCACTCACAAGGAAAAATCCTAAGTCTTAAATATGATTTAACTAAAGAAACAGTGAAGTTTTTAAGAAACGTTGACTTAGACAATTGTTTATATCAGAGTTAGCTCCTACATCATTCTTCCTAACAAAAGTTGGTCTCTTAACCCTTTCCTCCCTGAAAACGAGTACAGGTGTGATAAAAAAATGTCCTAACAGCCTGAACCCGTCTACAAGCATGACGAAAACTATGTTCTAGTTCCCTTACAACGACTGTAAGCATTTTAAATAGCGCTTGTTAAATCGGCCTAATTAGTCATATTAATGATCTCTAGAGGATCCCTTAGAATCTCAAACAATTAAAATGAAGCTTATGAATCCATATGGGGACACCTTTAACGTAGTTCTGTCTTCTTTTATCTATTAATGATAAACGAAACGACGGAAATTTCAAATCTCTATCGCTACACGTGGTATTCTAAAATGGATTCTAGTGACTTCAGTGATTCGGAATTTGAGTGATTTTCTCATGAAACTCTGCAAATTGCTCAAAGAAATATTTTACAACAAGATTCTATCAACATCTCTGATCTAATTTTGATGAAGATTCGAACGACTCCGATGTCGAAAATTACGATCTTTTAAACAATGGAAGTAATGATCACTCGCTTGCAGATTATAAACATTGATGATTTTACGGATATTCCTGTACCAGCTACAAAATTACCTGATACCGCTAAGCAGTTTATAGATAATAATTTATTAAATATTACTGAAAATAAACGAGTTTTTTTTAAATGATAAAAATTGCTAAAAGATATGAACTAAAAAAACATTCCATGGACCGATCGCTTGCCGAACGTAAATATTGAGGAGTTTATGGACATTCGTGAACCAGCTAGCTACAAAGCAACCTAATACCGCTAAGCAGTTATGGATAATAATTTATTAAATATTATTGAAAATAAACAACAAATTTCTTTTTTAAATATTGATGAAAAAATTACTAAAAAAAAAACACATTTAAATCATGACAATGCCAATCAATCGATAATATCTTTTTCAATTAACCTTTTGCTAGTTTTATTTCACCGGACTTAGAAATGATACATTGGGAATAATCACTGAAAATTTAATAAGTGTACATTTAATATTAAAAGAGATATAGCAATTTATTTACTGCCCATTGAATTTATTTGGTCAGCAACAGGCAGTTAGATTAGTTTCAGGGAACAAGGCACATTGTTAGACGAATGGAGTCAGGCAAGCAGGGAACTTATCAAATTTGTCTCTTAGGGAGGAAAGAGTTATGGAAACCTAACAAAGTGGAACTTGCAACCGAAATAAACTGATTCCAAAAGATCAAATCCCAACATCGTTACCACCAACTCTGTATGACAGGATGATAGTCATAGACCTCATGGGATACGCTAGAAAAGTCCCAGTTAAAAAGAGGCAACTTAAGATATTTCTTGACCTTGTAAAAAGTCTGTGGATTACATTCAAAGCTCTCGGTGAGAATTCTCTGTTTGTTTGACTTATACTGTGAGAAGACTGCAGGAATTTTAACATACATAACCAGACTCGATCAACCACTTCCCGTGGATATGGACAAATTTTGGGCTCTATTGGAAAACAAGGTTTCATTGCAGCAAATTTTCATCGACTGGATAAAACAAACGAAGCTCGACACTACAGTATTCCTGGTGATGGGCACAAGGATGATAAAGAAATCTGCATTAGCATTGTTAATGGTTCCATAACTACAGAGCGATTGCTAAAATGATTCCACGAGGAAGCTGATGATAAAATTCTGTTTCATGTAAACCATAGTGTTGGCAACTTAAGAGTTGGCTATTGCATCCCCTGATACTGATGTCTTTATCTCTATGATAAGTTGAAGTTTTTCGATTTGAAAGAGCTATGGTTTATGTCAGTCGGAGTGACTTGAAATCCATAGTTCCAATCCATGACAAATTTTGTTGCTTGTTCATGCCCTGACAGGCTGTGACACGACCAGCAAAGTGGGAACAAAAGTGTCAGCGTTGAAAACGGCAAAAAAATATGGATGCAAGTTATTGTGTTACTTCAGAAAAGATACTGTTAGTGAAGAAATGATAGCAAAAGCCAAAACATTCTTGTTGAAGTGCCTATCATCTTCGTTTCCAAGTTTTTCATAAAAAGCAATCTCAATTTAACATTGAAAAACTCCCACCTACATCAACAAATGTCAAACAGCATATTCTACGTGCCTATTTACAGTGTCATTTGTGGGTTCATTCAGCTTTCACAGAAGACATAACCTTGGATCCACTTATGTATGGCTACAAATTTGATGAAAATGAACAGTTGATGCGTGATGTCACTGTTGGGCCATGTATCCCTTCAGGGATACATGGTCCAACAGTTACATCACCCATCACACGTTTCCTGTTCCTTGCCCCAAGTTTGCCCCTGTCGGAGAAAGCAAGTCGCTTGCTGTAACTTTTGCAAATGCGAAGCTAAAGAATCTTGCAAGAACACACTAAATATTTTTTGAGAGAATTATAAGGGCAATGTAGATATTTGTATAGTGTATCAAATTATTATGTGTTGCTTATTTTTTCTTTTTCTTGGTTTTACTCTACATTATATATGCTGTAGCTTTTCATTAGGTGATCAGAAAAAATCTAGATAACTTCTGAATGGCAGTATGAAAATCTTCACTCATAAAATTTTAGAGTGAAATTGATTCAGCACATATTGACCATTCCATGTGAATGGAAAATCTTGTGGTTTTCAAATTTATTCTTTTGTAAGATCATTGATACCTGCTAAAACTGAGGATAATTAGAGCAAAGTGATCTGCGCTTGTTAATAATATCAATTACTGAACTGCTACTTTGTATTTTTGTTCTGATTTCTGGGTATTTTTAATATTCTATGCTTCGTTGTGTTCCATTTTATGGTGATCATATGTAAATTTTATTGATTTTTCTATATAGCTATAATTGATTAGTATCTTGTATCCATCCACGATGAGGTTGACCTTTTAATATTGTGTAGAAGCCATGTGGATCTTTTTGATATTTCTGGTTGATGTGACCTGCATACTCTCATCGGCTCTATATCATTTTTGGGCTATGGCAGCACTAAAAATCTATTAGGAAAAACATAAAATTCACTCACATTTCCAAACCCCTCAAAATGAAAAATAAACTCCGGGCAAAATCTGCTTTCCAAAGAGGTGCTGCATGACCATGTTTGCAAAGTTTCATAATTTGCTTCTCCTAGCCAGAATCCCAAGATGGTGGCAAATTGACCATGAAACCAGACATGCCACCTACTTTTTTATGACCCTGAGATATTGTGTTTACAATATCTGACGACAAAATCTCTTGACTCGAAACTGGGATCCAACTCGGTTCCCCCTTATTCTTATCCTAGCTATGTTGTGCTCCAACATGATCGCAAACTTAAAAAGTTGGTAGAAAAACTTGCAGAGATTGTGTATGCAGAAGTAGAAAAAACTGATTTACTCGTAATCATATAATATATATAATAACACACGCACACACAAAAATTTCTTTAAAAAAGTCTTATTGTTAAAACTTTACTTTCTTTGGCTCTTGTTACAAAATCAGTATAATTTCTGCTCTGTATTTTGCCAAATTGATTTAAAATATTCAGTAAAGAGTTTTTAATTTTTCCCCTCTTTATTTGGATTATACAGAATTCTATTCTAGCATATTCACTATTACTGGAGGCTTTTTTTTTTTTTTTTTTTTTTTTTTTTTTCTTTCTTTGCTCTCATTTTTTACCACAAAGCGTGTAAACATAATTTTCTCTATTAATGTTAAACTTGAAATTCTCTAACAATCCTAGGCTGAAAAGCTGATGAAGAGACAGATGAAGAAGGAACGGACAGAAAGGATATTAAATGAACATAAGCGGCTAAAACAAGTGCTGCTAATACAAAACATGTTCGAAAGCTTGGAAATTGAACAAGTGCGGAATGATTTCCGAAATGGATGGCATTCTGCTGTGGTAAGTTTAATACTGGTTAATTTTTTCCTTCTTAAAACTGTTAGCTAATTTTTGGCTGTAAAGTAATGAAATAGAATCTTTGTAAAATTTCAATACTTGGATCTATAAATTCAGTGTAATGTATTTACCTTTCCAGTTTATAAGAAATTTACAAGAGAATCCTGGACACTTATATTTTTTTTTTTATTACTCCGAAATTAAACTAGTAGTTCTTAACCATTTTAACCCTTTCCTCCCTGAAAACGAGTACAGTTGTGATAAAAAAAAATGTCCTATCAGCCTGAACCCGTCTCCACGCGTGACGAAAAAAATATGTTCTAGTTCCCTGACAACGACTGTAAGCGGGTTACATAGCGCTTGATTAGTCATATTAATGATCTCTAGGAGATCCCTTAGAATCTCAAACAATTAAAATGAAGCTTATGAATCCATATGGGGACACTTTTAACCTAGTTCTGTCTTTTATCTGTAAATGAAAACGACGGAAATTTCAAATCTCAAATTTCTCTATCGCTACACGTGGTATTCTAAAAATGGATTCTAGTGACTTCAGTGATTTTCACATGAAACTGTACAAACTGCTCAAAGAAATGTTGATAGAATAATTTTGAAGTAGCGATCACTCGCTTGCAGATTATAAACATTGATGATTTTACGGACATTCCTGTACCAGCTACAAAATTACCTGATACCGCTAAGCAGTTTATAGATAATAATTTATTAAATATTATTGAAAATAAACAACAATTTTTGAAAGAATGCTATGCTAACTAAATTAAAAAAAAAAAATCTCTTGTTATAGGTATTGACTGAAGAGAATCTGACACAGTTGGATAATCTATGCAAACTCATCAGTCCTGCATCACGAGAAAATGAAAAAGAATTCACATCTGCCTCTGAGCATTTATGCAATTTGTTGGATGCTCGAGAGAAAGCTATACTTGGCACCACTTACAAAGAACTCAAAGAGTTGATAGATTTAATTCTCAACTGTGGGTACTTTGAGAATGCTCCTAGGTATGACAAAACAAATGGTTCGGCTCAAGAAAGTAAGTTTTTTTTGTTGTTTTTTTAAAAGTTTATTTTAAGCAGATCTTCAATGTGCTTATTAAACATTATCTGCATAAAATGTTTATTTCAGAAAATTACCATCTAAACCAGTGGTTCCCAACCAGGGGATTTAGGTTTATTCAAGGGGGGGATTAAAGCTGTTAGGTAAAAATAAGTCGTCATGAATGTTTTTGACTTAAGGGGGTGGGGATGCAAGATGGAGTATAACTGGAGAATGACCTTGAAAAGCAATTATAAAACCAAGTTGAGGTGATTTAATAGTTCGAAGAACTAGTAACCAAAAAAAGGACTGATCATCACATTGTGTATATCAGTTACGATAGCAGAATTCTTCTTTTTTTTTTTTCTTTTTCTTTTTTTTTTTTTTTGTAATTGGAATTTCAAATGATGTGTTTCTAATTATTTTCGCTTGCTTTCTTTGAGTAACAAATACACTGCAGCAGCTGTACAATTATAAAATTAAACTAATTATATGCAAAATAAAATGATTATTTGAAATTATTCTTTGTTGCCACTTGCTGGGGGGTGGGGCTACTAATCTTATTGACAAAAGTTGGACCTTGAAAAGGTTGGGAACCACTGATCTAAACCTTATGTCAAAGTTCATACTTTTGTCTATTTAAAATGTCAGCAATTTTTTAAATGCTATTCAAAAAATAGAATTTATGATGGTAAATTTAAGTGGCTTTTTTTTTTTTTTCTTTTTTCTGTATTTTCGTAAATCAAAATTTTGCAAACTTCAACACTACCTAAGCTTTTTAAACCTTTATATTTTTAAGAAGTTGTCTTGTAATTCCAACTCGGCCAGAATGTGATTCAATCTGAAGTAATTTATTTTTCTCATGGCTGTAATTTTTTTAAAGTCACTTTCTGTTCCTAAGATAATTTTTTTTTTTTTTTTTTTTTTTTTTTAGAGAAAAATTAACAATGATTGCCTAAGCAAGAATAATCTAATTTCTTAACTAGAGATAGATGTCATTTATAAGCCTGAAAAGCTTATTAAAATTAAATATTAAATGTTTCCAGTTACCAATCCTGAAATATGCCTTATTTAACTTGATGGAATCATTCGTAAGTGTTTAGTATCTCTCATAGCAATTTTTCTTTTTTATTATTATTAAGCATCTATTGCGGACAAGGAAGAGACGAAACCTAATGAGGAGCCAGTTTCTACAGTTACAAGTGATGTAAAACCTACAGAGACCAACCCTGTACCCGAAGAACCAGAATCCACCAATGTTGAAATAGAAAAACAGTCAGAGCCTGTCCTTCCAGCTAAGGAAGCTCATGAAGCTAATAATGTGGGAACAGATAACAACATTGATGGTGACTCTTTCTTCAGTACAGGCACCAGCTTTCCACGACAGCGTCCTTTTCAAGAAATCGTATCCTCTGTGCAGGGCAGTTTTAACTTCTTGCAGGAGTCGACAATTGATCCGGATTGTTAGTGTTACTCTTTTCATTACTACTTTTTAATCAATGTTTCAGATGGCTATTACTTTTCTGCCTATAGCAAAAAATGTTTTGGTTAATGATTTAAAGTAACTTAATTTGTGATACTTAAACTAAAAGATTTGATACAGTGGTGTTGAGTTGTATGGAAAGTAACTGGCACTAAACTTAACCCTCATCCTAATTATGGGTCTCTTAATGTGAATGCTTTACCTCTTTGGTCAATTTAGGAAAATTGTTAGTGTAGCAATATAGCATAGGGATCTATTTAGAGATTTAAATGCTAGTTTTTATTTGCATATGATGGAAATTGGATGAATGTTTACCTTATTTGATAATGGTTTCTTAAAAACAAATTATCCTGTCTAAACCTTTTTTATGGTATTCTGCATTGTCTCTAATCTCATTAGAGAAAGTGGTTATCAACAAATATGCAGTAATGCTGGGTTAAAAGAAAAATATATACTTCTTTGCTACAACTTCATTAGCATTTATAAGTTTGTGATTCTGTTTCTGATGCCAGGTGACACTTGTTGCCATTTTTATCTAAATCTTTATATTAAAACTTAATTTCCAGCTCCACAGCATTTGGACCCTGCAGTAGTAGCTGCTCACCCAATGCCCACAGTTCGACATCCTCCAACATCGGCAGAAGTCAATGTGAATACACTTGCCCAAACAGGCTATGCCAGCACTGGTTATGACCAGCCTCCTCCAGTTGCTGCCCCCCAGCCTCCAAAGCCACAACCACAAGTGGTACAAGGATCTGCCCAAATGCATCCTGTACCACAGCCTGTTGTGTCCCAGGTGCCTCCACCACAGGCTAACATAGCTCCCCAGCCATCAGCGCAGCCTCCAAATGCTGTGCCAATTGATGTTGCACCTGCTGATCAACCACATCCAGCTACAATCTTAAATAATCCAGCTGCCACTGTGGTCAGCCAACCACCACTGGACTATACAAACCAAACATATACGCAGAATGCCATTTCTCAGAACTTACCAAATGATTCACTATTTCATTCGGTGGAAGATGGCCCAGCTCCACATGCACTGATAGGACAACCAGTAAATGATGCCACAGTATCTCAATTTGAAATTCCAGCCATACCCATGCCAAACCAGACACAGGTAGATATACTTACCATTATCACAAGTTGTTTTCTATTGTCTTATGCCATTTGAACTTAGAATAGGCAAATATTATATTTATATTCTTTGTCTTTCTCTTTGAATTGGTTTTTCAAAAGCAGAAATAGGATTTATCATTTAGTGGTGAGTAAAATATGTGCCATGAAATGTTGGCATATTCCAATACTGATGTGCCCATTGAGTCTTATTTGTTATTTTGAATACTTTTATTTTTGTGCTAAAATGTTAATTTGATTCCCATCCCAAGATTGGTAAACAGTATTTTTATTGACCTCTTGCATAAGTTTATATAAAATATTTAACGTAACAAGATAATCACACTTTATTTGGGTACTTATTATTAAGGACAAGATATTTGAATTGCTTTTTGGTGGTTGCAATAGTAGCTATTGACTTACAACTAGTTTTTATTTCTAACCTTTCATTGGCATCTGTCTTTTCATAGCTGGAATTACAATGCACAACTTCAAATAGTATATATTCTATGTGTTTTCCTTGTACACGTCTGAAATGCATATACTGATCTGTATAGAAATTATTATACAGCAGAACTGATCCAGTTTAGAATCTGTTATTGCTGTTTAACATGTCTTTTGTAAATAAATATTTTATTAGTGGCACTAGCCTTTTGAAAAGTTGTCTTTAGTTAAATGGATTGTATGTTTTATTCACCTCTACTTTTAAAAGGTAGCTGCTGAAATTCTGAAGTTAATTATTCAAAAGTATTTTGTTTTTGTCATGTGTTTTAGACTTTAAATGTTGTATCTTGTAATCATTGTGTTATTACATCTGCACATGTGCACTCATCTAGACACATAGGTAGTTGTCCATACTAATCAGCTGGTACTTGTACATTGTTTTGGAGCTTCATCTAGAATCTGAGTGGTCCCTGTCCCTGTAACATGTGCTTCGGTTGGGGTTGGAGAGACATAAAGCTTTGATGGAAAGGTAATAGAAAATTTAAGGTTCTGAGTAAACAGAGGAAAGCAGATGTATTAGTTCCATGTGGGGAAACAGTGTTTCTTTCTGACATGGTGCAAGTTAAGATATTTGCTAAGATGGTGAGCAGAAAATTATGCATATCTCTACATGCTTTTGAATGTGTGGTTGTGGATATACCCGGTGCCTTGAACCCTTGGGAGATAAGGAGAGAGGGAGTGTGTCCTGCTTCAGGTCAGATCTTATAGAATTTTGAGTGTGAGACTGGCCAGCCAGGTAGAAGGGTTTGACTATTGCCCTGGGAGCCTCTCCTTTTGACTATGCCTATCTGTCTTGGTTCTCCTCTCCTCCCCTCTCATCATATCCCTTGTGCACACACACATCTATATGCAATAAAGGGTCACAATAAAATAGAATCAAGTTCATGACTGTTCTGGAGTTGAGGAAGCAAACTGGGGGAACTAATAAGCTTACCTATATGTCTGTCATCCCTATTGTACATACAATATATGTATATACATGTGGAGGGAACCACTGTCAATTTCCACTATATTCAATAGTTAATCTCCACTTGAAAATTTCTCAGCAGCACTTGGCTAACACTCTCCTTAATATAGAAGGGTGGAAATAAACTAAAATCTAAAAGTTCACTGGGGTAAGTGGACTGTACTATTAGAAACTGTCTTCAGTTTTCAAGTTGGCCCGGATAACTGGCTGGCTATGTATGTATCATGCGTACAGGTCGCACCAATGGAGCTAGAGGGCTGAAAATTTAAACATTTACTCCTTAATGTTGTGGGAAAACTTTTTAATTTTTTTTTTTTTATAGGTTTTTAGTGGGAGGATGGGGGTTCAATTTGCAATGTAAGTTTATACTAAATTGATCCCTTATCTTTTGCCAGGCAGCATTCACGCTTGTTTTGTTTTTTGTTTTTTGTTGAAAATTCAAACTTTTTTATGATCACTGCCCAACAAATGTAACTTATGCATTGATCACTCCATTTTCCAATTTTTTTTATATGCCAAAAGACGTTGATCCCGTGACAGTTTCTAATGAGTGACTAACCAGACCTGTTTATCCAATTGATCTCCTGGAATTTTAATGTTTTCTTCACTATATTTTATTTACCTCTCACCCTTATTCCTTTTTGCTATTAAAAATGTTCACTTGTTACTTGAGAGCAATACCCAGTGAATAAAAGCAACTAGTATGAAGACTTATTAGATAGACCTGACTCCTCCTCTGTTAAAATTAGTCTAGCAAATTCCTTTAGATACAATGGTACTAAGTGTACGATGCTGGATCCAAGTTCATAGCCTGACAGTTAACTGAATTTTGATCTCAAACTTTCACTTTTTTTTTTTTTTTTTTTTTTTTTTTTT
>VCCN01000980.1:2933565-2954386 GCA_006491835.1 Architeuthis dux
TTTTTTTTTTTTTTTTTTTTTTAAAGAATAGTTTCAAGGCACTTTGTTAGTTGAAGGCAAGTAATCAAACATGACTGCTAAGGAGGAAAGAGTTAAACAAAGTTATGAAATGTGGCGGTAGAATTATTTTATTGAGCAAATAATCCATACATAAACAACAGTGTAAAAGGTGGAATTCAGAGTTTCTATTATGTTTTCAGTCCTGTCTAGATTATCAAGTGAGTTCAGAATGGCAGTGAAATTGATCCCACAGTTGCAGAGTTGATTCTGTTTAATTCTCATGTGTGGCTTGTTTACTTTATCTAAGTTTTGAGTAAGGTAACTAAAAGTTGTGTTTTTTTTTTTTGTTTTTTTTTTTTAAAGTTAGAAAGTTAAATCTAATGGAACAGGGGCAAACCTTGAAAGGTTGGGATATATGCACATTTTGAGTATTATAAAAAAGTAAATCCGTGCTTTACTGTTCATGATTTCCCTAAGGGGAAAAAAATGTAAATAAAATAAATTACAAGGTCTCCTTTTACATAAAGCAAAAGAACTTAAGGATAAATTAGAGCATAGGAAAGGTTGGTGGTAGTTTTAGGATTTCTTGTTTTTTTTTTTTTTTTAAAAACAACTTTTTCCAGATAGAATTTTGAGGATTTCTATGTATAAAAAGTAATCAAAACAATTTAGGCTAACTCATTTTTGCCTTGGGCTTGTCAATTTCCCCCAAATATCAGACCAAGGGACTCAGCTTTTCAATTTTTATTTTTTTAATAAGAGAGGTCCAAAAAAAAGAAAACATTGTACTGTTCAAAATATGGCCTTTCTAAAATTGGAATGCATCTGGGTTTTATATTAAAACATACCAGCAACGTTTGAGCTTTTATTTTAGCTAGGGATAACTGGAACTCGAAAAAATATACTTTATTTAGATAAGAATGTGTGTTATCTGACTTTCTATGTTTATTTTACTTTAAATTTAGTGTTTGGTAACTAATGTAGGGAAACAATCTTTAGAAATGTTAAAAGGCTCCTAATTTTGTGAAAACAAATTTAGATTTCTTCAATAATGACTAACAGGTAATTATTGAAGAAATGTTTTCTTGGAAGCATGAAACATATGACCACTAGTTAATCCGCTTGAAGAAAATTCATGGATATTGAATTTTCCGAGATTTTTTTTTCTTTCTTTTGGTTCATGGTTTCAAATGATGGGCAAGAGATTTTTTTTGTGGAAGAATTCATTGTTATGGACAGAAACAAAACATATCACGCTGTTCATTATATAAGTAGATAGATAAATGTATTGTTGATTTTTTTAAATTTTTTTATTACATATTGCACTGCAATCTTGAATACTGGAAAGAATCTGAATATTTTTTTTATCCCCCCCCCCCTAGTGTGATTGGGGTAATAGTTTTCGTCTAATTAGTCCATCATCTTTTTCTTTATCCAACCACTTCTGACAAGGGAAAATGGTGTTTTCCTTAGAGTTGGTGTTGGTTACTTCAATGCGGTCAAGAAACCAACCTGGATGGAAGCCACTATGGTCATGTTCGATCAATACACTTGTCAACTTTCCTGTAATGAAAACATTTAGGAGATATCAGAAATACAATGGTAGACACGGATTTCAAAGTTAATATACTGCCCAAACTTATATATGTATAACAGGCTTGTTGTTTTCAATAATTCCTACATTTAATCTTCATAGGTCCATTTTATGTATGATTTTATTGGCATGGAAAAATATCTTGCTCTGAGAGTAAATTTTACTTCTTACAGAAAAACCTAAGCTATTTGTAGAGATCTGTACATGTAAATGATATGAAGTAAACTGGTAATATTCAAAGCCTCTGCCAGACCAGTATATCCATATATGCAGGCAAGAACAAGTTTGGTTTCTGACCACAACCACTTATAGATACTGATGCTTTTTGCAAAAATGTTTTCCAGCGAGAGAGAGATACTTGCTCGTCATGCCTTCTATTTTACACTTATATACTCTTATGAATTTCTCAAGACTACCATCAATTTTTCCTCTTAATAACAATGATCATGTTTTATTGGTTCTGTTTATGGCAGTTAAAGGATATTTTGAAATATTCAGTGCACCTACAAATAAGTCTGAGTGCATGAAAATGCACTTTCCATTGATTCTTGCATCACTAGTTCATGACATCAAATTGCACACACTGTATCTCACAGATGTTTAGAAGCCAATTGTAATTACAAATATTTCTCATTGAAAGATCCATAAATGTATGTATCAAGATTATTCTTTTTCTTTTCACGCTTAAAAATAGTTGATAAAATTCCCAAATACTCACCAAGGTCAACACTTTCAATTATAAAAGAATCCATTTGGTTTCTCTCAAATAAATCTCGGAATCTCTGTTTCAATGGACGTTTTCCTGTATCTCCGTTTTCTCCAAAAATGGTAAGGGAAACATTTGCATTGGTTCCTGAATTCTTCTCATCTCCAGTGGAAACATGAACTTGATATTTCACTGTAACAAGTTCTGTAATTAAAAAAATATTTATTTAAAATTTAGATATACTAATATTTGTTCTCTTATTTTCTTCCAGTAAGGGAAGTAACTCTGCTGACTAGGCTAGACGAGAACCGGCGTTAAGCCACGTGATTTGGCACTAAACTCCATTTTAGATCCTGTCTACTTATCATTTGACTACTGAACAGCGGATAGCTGTTAGACATTACTAAGAAGCTGGATGTAATGCAGATCTCTAGGCAACGAATTTTAAAAAAAAGTAATGAAGGGGAGTAACTCCTGATTAAGATAACCTCCCTTGCACATTTTGGTAATTTAAAAAGAATTCTTAATTCAATTCACAAAAGAGTTCCAAGTTACTTCCCTTACAACCGGAAAAACAAAAATAGAGGACAAATCTTTGGGATACCTTTTATATAGATATTTTTTAAAGTGTGTGTAATATATATTAGTGTTTATTTATACTAAAATAGTACAACGTGAGGTTATTTACGTATGGATCATCACTTCATTCTAGGATCAGAGCATCTGTGTGCACTGCCTGGGATCAAAATGTCGCTCCCCGGCCCAGTGCCTAGGATCAGAGTGTAGCATCTGTGTACTCCTTGAAATGTTATACATATGTGAATTCTAACATTCACAGTCTGGGGTAATTAATAATCAGTGCCTGGAAGTCATAATGTGTGGTAGGGAATAAAACGTCATTGGAAAAAAGTCATTTAAAAAATTTTTAATAATTACTTTTTTCCTATGACTTTTTCTACAATCAAAAAATCTGAGGTCTTGTTTCTTGATGAAATATTTGTTCTAAAAAAACTTTTCCATTGAATATTTTCTCTCCAAAGCGCATTGGAAAATAAAATCGTCTCCGTAATGTAATATTTTTATTTATAAAATTCGTAAAATTTGCAAACAGGTGTCAAAAGTTGCACAGTTTATAGAATAAAAGATAATTTTGAAATATGGAAATGTTAATGAATTGACTATTCGATAAATGTTGAGTATTTTTTAAAAATATTTAAACCGTTTCGATTTAAATATTTTTGTTGAATATAAAAAGATGATATAGTTAGATATATTTTGTTCTTAAGATTATTTAAGTAAAAATGATAAAGCCTGGGTGTAATAATTGCAACAGTTTTTCTTCAGAACTTTAAATCAACAAAATTAATAAAAAAAATGCAATTTAAGTTCTTAAAACAATTCTCGGTGAAGTAAAATATGTAACAACTTTGCATTTTATTTTTGTTTAATATGTTTATTTCATCGTAATAAATCTTTGTAAAACCAGGTTTTCTCTTTTCAAATTGTAAACATTTTTAAAAGCTAAAATTTTCCAGAATCTTAAGCGTAAAATATTTTTAAAAAAACATGCTTTCTATTCTGTAAGAAACTTTATTTAAAAAGAGATGAAATTTAAGAGCAATAAAAATCTACAACTTACTTAAATGTCGAAACTAAATATTTTGGAGAAAAAGAATTTTTGATTGTACAATGAATTTCTCAAAGACAGAATGCGCAGAATGTAAAATTTCTATTTTAATTTTTTATAAATCTTGAAAATAAAAAAGAATTTATTAAAAAAAAAAATTAATGTGATTCATTCAAATAATTACAAACATTTAACTAAAGCTGAGAAAAATAGCTCATCCTAGCAATTACACTTTAATCTTTACACTCATTCACTAAGTGTTATCTTGGTGTAATGGTTATTGTACATGACTGTCAGCCCCATTGTGGGTTCAAATTTTCATTGTTAATTTTATAAATTGTTTTGGCTTAGCGTGTCTGTTTGGGCTGAACAGACATACAAACAAACAAATACAGTGGTTTTTATATTATTGTATTGCGACTATATTCATTGAACTTTTTGCATGAGATATTTTCTCTGAATGGGCAGAAGAGCTTTCACCCTCAAGTATTAATCATGCATTGTGTATTGTTCCAGCATCTTTCTTGTCTGTTGTAATCACATTTATGGAATAAAGTAACAATTACTAAAATAAAAATCCATGAACAACAAATTCATCAGAATTTATGATACAAAATTGTACTTACTTCGAATCAGAGATACTTGTCCTTCTTCAATGTTAGTCACTTTGAGTCTAATCGCATCCGTCTTTGAAATTTTGCTTGACACTTGAATCCAGCTTTTACATGCAAGAATATATCTGAAATGAAAAGGAGGAGAACTGTGAATGTCAGTGAGATATTTAAAAACATTTTTCAGTTTCCAATTTTTATTTCACTGGAAATAAAACAAATATAGCATAAAATTGTCTTGGATTCTTACTTGGTTCCATCTGTTTGGTCAGTGATCCAAATCTCATTGCAATGCCATTTGTTTTCACTGTTTAAATTATTTCTATTGACCAATGGGCTGTCTATGCTCTGGACAACACCTACAATACAAGACTGTAGCTGGCCAAGGGGTTCAGTTTCAAAGCTGAAATCATCATGTTGACCTCTGAAAATAAAAACAATGGGAAGTTCTTTCATTTAATTTTTAAAACAGTTTCTTCTATTTGATGAAGCAGTCATGCATTATACATTTCAATTTGCATCTTATAGTAATGGAAAATTGGCTTAGCAAGACCCGAATCATGAAAGAAATGTTTTATGTGAGGTAAAATACAAATATATGTAATGTGGTTATGTCCCTTGCATCAGCCACGACTCGCGATAATATTTCTTCCTTAATCTTATCCTCTTGATTCTATGTGTAAATTCACATGCATGGCATATAGAAAAGATGGTTCTACATAACCATTTATACTTACATTAAGACGGTCACTCTGTATTTTCCGTATTAAGATTATTTCAGAATACTTGAAAGAATAATTTTATGTGTTATGTGTACATTGTTGACTGTATATCAGCAAAAACCAAAACACAAGATAGAATTAGGATAGAGTGTAACTTTATTTAGATAGGCTAGATATCTAATATTTATCATGCATTGAAAATTAAATATATCAGTACAAAGGAAAAAAATACTAGACAATCATGTGAGAGTTGATTTACTTGAATATATTATACCTGGGTATAATTTCTCACCTGCGAAGTATTTTTTGCTGCGAGCTGTTAACCATCTGAAATACTCTGGATATTTTGTGTTCCCCCTCAAGTATTAACCATGCATTGTGTATTGTCCCAGCATCTTTCTTGTCTGTTGTAATCACTTTTATGGAATATTCTGTTTAAAAAGGAAATTAGATAAAGCAGACTCCATGAAATTAAGCAGCAAAGTTTGTGGCTAAAGCCTATAAAGTTTGAAATGCATAAGGGAAAGAGAAACAATGTCAAACATATTTCTGTGTTTGAAAATCATAATAGTTTCTGGACAAAATGTTTGTAAAATCCTATAATGAAATTGAACATCTTAAAAAAAACAACTATGAAATGATTTTTGTAGGTAATTCTTAAATTGTGTTTTTTATCTGCTTTACAACTTCTTCCACCTTTTTCTGTTGGAGACGAGTATTTTGTGTTTTAAATGTTAAGAAATGTTTGATCTTAGTTCATAGTATTTTGTTTGATTGTCTTTTTGAAAGTCATGAAAACTGATGTTACCTGAAAGAAAATATTTTATAAAAATAAAAATAACTGAAGAATAAAAAAAAAGGAATTGTTTAATATATCTATGAAGGCAAAAAGAGGATAAACTTTCCTTTGTCCCTTCAGTTCAATCAGTAATAATTGCTGAACAACACTTCTAAATGGTTAATAACAACTATTTCAATATGACAGAGAGAGAGAGAGAGAGTGTATGATCCAAGGTACATAACTATGCTTTGAAAATATAGTTATGTACCTTAGTATTATGCGTTCGATGAATGTTAAATGATTTACCTGTTTTTCTCTTAACACTAGAAGATGTGGCCTCCGAACAGGTAAGTTCACGGATTATCTGTCCATCATCATCAGACTTTGAAAGCCATTTGTCACAATAGAAAGTATAAACATTTCCGGTGTTCACATCAACAACTTCAATAAATGACAAATGCCAGGCTGATCCAATTCCTACCAAACATAAAGGATTATTTGAAAGAAGTAGAAAGAATATGGATACTATTATTAATATCATTATTATTGATTTAAAAATCAACACCAAAAAATAAAACTTTTGTAGGAAGATAGAAATCAAGAAGGTATTATAATAATAACTAACTATATATTTACTTAGTCCAGGAACAATAACAAAAGAAAGACATCAATAAAAAGCAATAACATTGTATGGGATGATAATGATAGTTTATTATGACTTTTTTTAGTATTAGTAATAGAATTATTTGTCTAAAAATAGACAACATGCTAATGAGAGTGAAATCAGCTAAAATAGAAATAAAAGATTAAAGAGATTTATAAAAATGAGATGAGGATAAAAGAATCCTAAAATAGCAAAATCTATAAATAATCTATAATTGCTGGGAAACATTGCTGAATCCACTATGATAAGTAGAAAGTGGATAGAGAATCCGATGTTAATGACAATGAGGAAAACAATTTATTTTCACGTTTCACTTTTTGGCTTCCTTAGAATAATGAATAAAATTTGAAAATGGAGCTACAAAATAGCATTCAGCGTTTGACTTACAGCGAGCCGTTATAGGCAAAGCAGTTTATTCTACTTGGATGTTTAGTATTTTTATTTATTAATATCTTATTCTGTTTTAATATTATTTTTGCAAGAATATATATTGTAAATTGGTCAATTGTAATAGATTCAGAAATTAATGCAGATTCAATGCATTGGCGTCAGAGTTTATTTTGTTCATTTTTGCCTTTTGTAGATTTTTAAAATTGAAAGTTGATTTTCTTTATTTAGGTGGTTCACAGATTGAGTGTGTCGTTTATTTTTAATGCTCCGTGGTGTCCGTACAATCTTTTTTTAAGTGTTCTCTGATATATTTTTTAGGACACTCCCTGTATTTGATAGATTCCTGCTTTCGGAGTTAATTTCAATGTTCAGTTTTTGGATCAAGTTTACATCAGGCACCCTAAAAATTGTCGAATCGAAAAGGGACACATTTTGCCTTGACACCGGATTTGTTCAAAGTTACTTACATTTGATAAAAATTAAGTTGATCTTTTTTAAAACTAACAAATCTTTGAGGTTACTAAGATACTTTCTCCCGGAAAAATAAAAAGTATTTTTTGTGCTTTTGTAAAACTAGGTTTTGGCTTTTATAGTGATTATTAGAGTTTAAATTTTACAGTAACTGTCATCATAGCGTAATAAAAAATAGAAAAAGAAGGTTGCATTGAAATACTTTTTTATTTTTCGGGAGAAAGTATTTTATTAACTTCGAAAATTTGTTAGTTTAAAAAAAAACAACCTATTTTTTTTTTATCAAACATTACCGGTATTGAGGCAAAATGTGTCCCTTTTCGATTCGAAATTTTAGGGTGCCTGATGTAAACTTGATCCCGGTTTTTTACTAATTATGTTTTTAATCGTTTTCGATGCACTATGAATCCACTATGCTGCATTTTGTCCTCATATTGTTTTAACTGACTACTGGCTGGGATACAAATATTTTCACAAAATAAATTCTCAATTGAAACATTAAGATTCATAATCATTTAATTTGTTTTGCATAAGTGAGACAAGTTGATACTTGAGTTCTTTCTTTTATTGTGTTTATGACTTGATTGATTGTGACTTTTATATTTAACCCTTTATAAAGCGAAAAGTCTCCAATTTCCAAAAGTGCTATACCTTTATTATTGTGCCAAATCCGTAATTTGCTAAGTTTCCCGAGGCTGAGTATGTCATTCACCTCAAATATATCCAGTTGTCCACGTTCGAATGGGTTATTGTTGCTGACGGGTTTGGTTAAAGAAATTTCACCAGAATCTCCATTGATGCCAAAGAGAATGAGAAAAGCTCCAGCGTTGGTGCCAGCTCCACGAATGTCAGATGTTTTAACTTTAATTTTGTATGCTGTATCTGAAATAAAAGCAATACAATCGACTGTAGTAAAAAAGGTTTGAAAAAGCTTATATATTTTTCCCTTGTTACTAAATGAAAGGGAAATAACTTTGTTCTTCTAGTGTGTATATAAAAATCTAGATGCAAACTTTTTATTGCACTTCCATGACGGCCTTGATCTTATTTGGATTTATCGCCCAGCGCACAATTTCTTTGAATCAAAAATAATACGTCTTTGTTTATCATTAATCAAGTTTAAATCAAGCTTACTAACAAATTCTGAGAAAAAACTTTTCCAAGTATTATAAAAAATTGAAGTATCCATTGAGACTGAAATTCTCCTTTATAAAAATAAGTTCATTGAAACTGTCCATGTGATTTGGGATCAGTTTTCATAATACATTTATATATTCTTTTTTAATGACCATTTAAGTTGGTATATATATAAATATATCTATATGCATATATAAAATGGTAATGTCTTTCTCCAAAAGTATATTCAAGTCCCAGCCAACCTGTTAGCAGCTAAAAGTTAAGTTGAAACATTCTTTCTTTATTTTAAAAAGAAATGCATACTAAATAGTAATTCATCCAGTTATTAATGTGAGAAACTTTTTATTTTTACCTTCATTGTATTATTTGTGGAACCAAAAAATCAAAACAAAACCTAATGTCTGTTTATTTAAAAAAGACAGAAAAATAAAGAATGCTCTAAGGGAGGGATGACAATGGAATGAGTGGAATACTCACTTTGGCCAGGGGTCATATAAAATGGTATTTCTCCAAAAGTCCCAGCCAACCTGTTAGCAGCTAAAAGTTAAGTTGAACCATTTTTTCTCGCTTTTTTTTTTTTTTTTGTCCAACAAATTTCTTAGAATGCTCTATTCTTATACAAAGCGGGGGGAGGAGGAGAAAAACGATCCTTATGTGTGTGCGTGGGGTCTCTACAGAAAGTCTGGACTTTTACTAAGTTAAAACTTAATGAGTAGACACAGAATTCTTTTTTTCTTTCTCGTAGGAGTGTGATTTGGATCTGGGCTGGAATATGCTCAGGCTGCTATATTGTCGGGTCACTCCTCTGAGGAGTAGCAGAACCCCATAGTCAGCGCGCATCTGCTTCTGTTGGAGTGACCAGGATCAGTGCTCAGTTGCAAACAGCCATACTATCATGAGGGTCTGTGCTTAAAGGTGCAGACAGCCGTACTGTCCTGATTCTCCTTCAATGGGTGGGTAGAACTCTATAGCCAGTTCAGGCATCTACCAACTATGGAATGTTCACATCCTGTGGTTTAACCATGGGTTAATTTTACTGTCGGAACATTCCTGCAAAGGGGTGGCAGGCCCCTATAACTAGCTCGAGCATCTGCCAGGAGAAGGACACTCCTGTCAGACCTACAACCTATGGGCTCTGCTCCTACTTGCGCCACTCCAGTGGTCCATAGAATGCAAATCCTTGGTTCAAAGGGTGGAGTCGGCCCTGGGCAAGTTGCACTTCATCTTAAAACATCACTACTCAGGAGGGTTACTCCGCACACAAAATCTTTGCTCACGAAGCCAAGCCATTCATTCATATATATATATATACACACACACATACATACATATATATATATACACATGTGTATGTGTGTGCATACACACAGGTATATATATATATATATATATTGACATGTATGAATGCATATATATATATATATAAACACACTGGCTAAAATAAGGAATCTAATTGTTGAAAAGCTCATCCATAATTGTCAGAACACATGAATAACCTAAACCCAGCAATAAACCAGTGTTGTGGGTAGTGGTGATTAATAATAACACAGTTTTGGTAGATAGAAAAATCGCCAAAACTCACAAGGAACAACCGGTTTTCCTTGATTGTCCAAAGCTGGGATGTCCCTCAGAAGTTTCTTGTCATCTTTATTTGCACTGAGCCATTTTTCACAGAGAAAAAATGTTTTCTGGCCAGATTTTACATTAAGCAATTCAACCTGTTAGAAATGAGCAAAAATATAAAATTAATAAACAAGTCAAAAAAGGTGAAAAGAAGTTACCAATGTTTCTGATTTTTCTGGTTAATGTATTTTCACAGGAAGTTATAAAATGGGAGAAATTCAATGTCCATAAATAAAGGGAAATAAATTCAACTAAAAAAGTAAATTTAGAAAATACTTCACAACAAAGAATATTTTCGGTATTTCTGAGATGAGGTGTTAGTATTACTGATACTATTGTTCGGACTGAGGTCCAAGTTGGGACGGTGGCCTAGATAACTAAAGCGTTGGTTAAAAAGCGTCTGACTGTTGAGTCATCTGTAGGTTGTGGGTTCAATCCCAGACAGGAGCACCACAACTGAAAAATAACCACGAAATAATTTCTAGGACATGGATAGTGGAATGAGGACAGTTTACCCCCGTGGATCAAATAAAGGGTTCAGTTCAATAGTTCCGGTAAGTGACCGACAAAACTTGACACCTGAAGAAGGCCGGAGGGTACATCGGCTGAAACGTTTCTTGTCATCTTTATTTGCACTGAGCCATTTCTTGTCAACCAAGATGAGGATCTCAGTCCGAACAATAGTATCAGTAAAGAATATTTTAAAGAGGAAAAGCCACATTTTATTATTCCTCTTTTTGTGATGCTGTCAATTGAAACATGGCCTTTTTGTGACTTTTCAAATACTAAGGATTTTATTTCAAGTTTTAAGTCTTTGTAAAATGCACAGATTTATTGAATCATAAAAGTTGCTGTCTAAATAAGACTCTTTCAAAATTCTCAGTTAGGTTACTTACTTGGCTTAAGTACCAATCAGGACGACTATTGGCACCATCAATTGACATTCGAATTTTCTTCAAAGGTGCAATGTCATCAAGTTCAATCTACAAAATCGAAGATAAACAATCATGGCTAAATTCTTTATTCTGAATTCAGATTCAATTTCAGCAGAAAGAGAAGATGAAAGTTCAATCTATCATATTAATTAAAATTGGTTATAAAATACAAAACGTACCAAATTAAAAAACATATCCTTTTAATTAAGAATTTGATGTAGTCTGAGTTTGTATTAAGCATAAGTAAATATAATTTAGACTAACCTTGAGAGTATTAACTTGGCCCCTCTCAAAATAATTTTCATCTGTCTTTTCCAATTCCACAGTCTTGGAAGTTCCTTTTTCACCAAAAACAGTCACACAAATCTTAGAATCTGTGCCAGCTCCAGGAAAGTCTCCAGTATAAACTGTTATTTCATAAGGAACCACTGAAAAAGTATCAACCATAAAATCTACTTATATAATATGCCAAGTGTATGTCTATATTTTTTGTCTGTAACACTTGACAACAGAAATAACTATTAAACGCTAATTATAGAGTCGTCACCCGTATTTATTTTTTGTGCAAATGCCTAAAAAATCCGGGTTCATTTTGGTTGAACATAAATAAGAAGATGCAGAGCAAATGATGTTTTTAATATTTTTTAATGCAATTGCAAAATTATTTAAATACCTCTGTCATTTTTTGATGGCAAGGGTAAACTAGTAAATTAATAAATGTTATAGTCAGATTTCCGGTTGTTACTTACAGGCTTTATAGGAGAGAACTGAGTTGAGACCATCATCTACATTGAAGATCTTCATTGTCCTTCCATCTCCTTTACTCTGGGCAAGCCAATTATTGCAAACAAAATGGTAATGTTTCCCTTTGGTAGGAAGATCAATTTCAATGTCTTTCAGAAACCATCCACTACTCGGAGATGTACCATCATGTCCAACCTAGGTTCATAATGAATTAAAAATTTAAAAAATATAAAGAACAGGTCTGGTTAGTTACTAAATAGAAACTGTCACATGACCAACGTCTTTTGGAGCATGCTGTGTTGTGGGTGATCAATTAAAAAATTGGAAACAGGTATAATCAATGAATAAGTTACTTCTCTTGCCTTGTTGTGCAGTGATCACTAAAAAAGTCTGAATTTTCAGAAAAAAGCGTGAATGCTGCCGGACTTAGCATGATCAATTTAGCATGAACTTACATGGCAAATTGAATACCCCATGAAAACCTATTTAGGGGGGTAATTTTCAAGAAACAAACAACATTTTTCCTAGACAGTAAATGTTTAAATTTCCAGCTCCGTAGCTGGTGCAACCTGTACACATGATAGATACACACCCAGCCAGACAGACCAACTTGAATACCGACGAAACCTATGTTGACAGTTTTGGTGACAGATTTGGTTGATGGTTTCTAATAAGCCCAATGGTATAAAACATTTGGAAAAAAACCCACAAAAAGAATTTGTCTCCTTGATTTTTCTTTATTTTGGTTTGTCAGTAGATAGGTATGAACAACATGGATGAAAATTTCAGCGTGAAATCCACACGTGAGAAATTTAAAGAAATCAGCATATTATTCAATTTTAATAAAATTTTTGATATTTATTTATTAAAGGGCGAATTTTAAAAAAATAATTAACCATTCCAAATTTTGGAGAACAATTTTATTAGTTTGATGATTTATCTATTTTATATAATGATGCTTTTGTTGATTTTTACACATTTTACAGATATATATCTGGAGATTCTAATTATGTTTACCTTCTTTAGAATAATATCCAGGAACTGCTGGAACGGAACTCTTACTTTGGGATTAAAAAAACAGGAAAATTTAGTACAATAATTTTCTTTTCGGTAATCTTTTAGTTTTATTCAATTAATTATCATTCAAAAAAAATATTTTTATTGATTTATTCCGATATCTTATAAATTTTTTAATTCTTTTTATGTCTGAAACTTATATAAGAATATTAAGTTACTTCTCTTGCCTTGATGAATAATTAAATATAGTGAAATGATAAAAAAATATTTACCGCCTGTATTTTTAATATATTTTATTCTGTTTTTTGTTTATGTAAATTGACTGCTATTTCAAATTATGGGAGCTGCATGCCTTTTTTTGCACGGTGCAGCTGTCATGCATTTTAATCTTATTTATTTTCTCTACTCAAATATATGTGTACTGCATTGTCTACCATACATTTTTTAAAATTAGATGTCGCTTACACGCTTGAAATTATTTTTCATTTTTGTTCTTACCTATCAGTAGAAAATCTTCTGGAGAAAATCATTCATATTCGATCAAAAATAATTTTAATTGATATTACAGGTTTTAATATTATTTTTTAGATTTCTTAGATGAAGCATTGTCAATTATTATTAATTTTTCAACTAATATTTCTTTCATTTTATCACAACTCTCAGAACATCATTCTATGGCCAACTGTAAGCCCTGTAAGCAACACAGATCAGAAATAAAGAATAAATCTCCAGTGAGATCTGAACCTTTTAGAAACATTTATAAGAACAACTTTTTATATAAAATCAAATTTATATTAAAGAGATATTGTCATAACCTTTGGACAACAGGAATTGGCTTGTGCTATTTTTAGAAGCACTTCCTGCTTGTCTAGACAGTTGAACTTGGCATCAACCTCAGCGTCTCGAATTTGCTGCGCTTTTTGGTAAAATCACCAATCAGAGTCAACTTGTGGACAAGCCTGGTCGCACCTATTTGGCATCTCCTAAATCAGGCCATATATAAAGATCAGCTAAATCTTCTAAATACTAACCACACTATGTTCTATTTTTCCTCCCTATCTTCTCAACTACTAACCAGTACTAAAGCCACTAACTAATGCTAATACTTAAGAAGAAACAGATGAACTGAAAGAACAGACAGATCACCTTGTGATTCTTTAGGAAAAAAGGTCTTTTATATATCTTGTTTGACTGTGTGACTTCATTTGAGGCCCAAGTCATCACATCACATTTTACATTTGGTTTTCTGGTTATCTGCCTGGTACTTATTAATATTTCTCACTCACTTAATTAGTATTGAACACATAATCTCTAATGCTAATATTTTATGCAATAATATTTTTAATCCATAAAAACATCAAGTTTGAAAATTCTTTGACATATTAAAAACTGTGTTTCTAATTAATTTCTGATATTTCTGTGTTGGACAGGTAAGTAGCATGACTTTTTTCAATCCAGATTTTTAAAAATTGCTATTTATTTTTTATTATAAAAAATAACTTTTATATACAGATACAAATCACAAACTCAGGTATTCATACAAATGTAAGATTATTTCTCAATAAACTCAGTTTTCCAGGAAAGACAGTTTTGACTCTTTATCTTTAAGGTTGATATTGCTTTTGCCAAACAATCTTTAAAAACAAAAGGTGTGTTTTATTGATTTCAATAATTAAGGATTTTGAAAACATTCACACTTCGGAACATATACAACCAAACCTGATCTTTATTCTTCAAAATTCATATCAAAGAATAAAGATGTCAACTAGAATGAAATTTTTAAATGTATGTACCTGATCCCGACTACTATATAGTGTACAAACATGGTATATGAAAAACATGAAAAGTTTAAACTAGAGAGTGTGTGGCATGGATTCTCTGCAAAAGATGGTTTCAAATGGCTATAAAAGAAAAAATGCTCCTAAACACAATAAGAAAGGAGTAGAAGCTGCTACTGAGGTAATTGATGAATTAGATTGGCCATTTAAATATTCAAATGAAGACCAATATCTGATTTTTGCGAAGTTTAATATTTAAAATATATAGCCCATGTAACAAGACTACCTAATATTTCCATTCAGAAACAATTTCTATTTGCCAATGAAAAAAAAATCTCTATAAATTCATGGCTAAAGATTGAGACAATGATGCAGATACAAAAGAAAATGATAAATAAAAAGTTCATGTTTTTGATATGCCAATGTTATCAGCATATGTAAAGACACTCTAACAGCACAAAGTGTCTAAATGAGAAATATGATGATGCTGATGTGCTTAAAAGACCTTTGCTCTGTATGTAAAATTCAGTTTATGTTTCAGTTACATCTAGTGTCACATCTAGTATATCACATGCAGGACATACCTCCACCTTTTTGATCTCTTCTACATCAAATGCTTCTACTGAAAATGTCTCAACTGAGCCAGGCTCAAATTGTTCTTTATCCACCAACTTCAAGAACAAATAACCTGTGTGCTTTTTTTTGGGACCAAACACTTTGATCCAAACATTGCAGTCAGTTCCATGGTCTTCTTGGTCACCAGTACGGATTTGGAATGTGTATGGAATGGCTGGGAAAAAATGAAAGAGCTTGATTTTTAAAATCATATATTGAATTTTACTAATACTTTATTCAAAGAACTGCTAATATGTGTAATAAATAAAGAAAATGTTATAGAATATATCACAAGCACTGCATTGAAGACTAACATTTAACGTTGTATTGGTAAATATGAGAAGTGTGTTAAGACCAAGACTGGCAAACCTGTGATTGACTTTGTTATATACTTTGCTTGCTTTCTGTCATATCTTGGTTTGAAACTCACAAATAATGAAATAATAAATTTGTTATAAAATGCAAAGAACTTACTGGGTCCTTCCGGAACATTTGCTAATGACTGGGCCATTTGCTTATTGAGTTGAGAACTCTTACTAAAAGATTTAGAACTTTTTAATGAGTCCAGACTTGAAACTGATCCATATTTACTGAGTGACTGACTGTTTAGAGTAGCACAACTGGACATATATCCATCATAACCCTGTAGTGAAAGAACAAACATATTTTGAGGGTTGAGAAAGATGAGAAAGAATACAATTTT
Source organism: Architeuthis dux (assembly GCA_006491835.1). Taxonomy (NCBI): domain Eukaryota; kingdom Metazoa; phylum Mollusca; class Cephalopoda; order Oegopsida; family Architeuthidae; genus Architeuthis; species Architeuthis dux. The sequence continues at coordinate 2,949,684 of VCCN01000980.1, forward strand.
ATTCAAATTTATTTTTATCATACATTTTTATAATGTGAAAGTTCTTTTCACTTAAACTTTTCTCTGTTTAACATTTTTCTATTTCAAAGCTTTTTTAAAAAGTTACAAAATAGCAATGATGAACTTGACCCAGAAAATAAAAATATCTGGCAACATGATGTAGAGGACATGCAATAAAAGACAAGACATGAAGATATCAGAAGGACTATGCCAATGAGAACAGTTGTTGTACTGATAAAATCTGCTAATTACCCATTGTAGTTAAAGAGAGTGATTATGGGATAGGTGTATCACAGTATAGTGTTTAGTAAAGAGATTTATTAAAATTTGATGAACACAAACTTCATGCTTGGATGACAAATAACAGGGTTAGTCACTCAATAGAAACCGTCACGTGACCAATGTCTTTTGGCAGCATGCTGCATTGGGGGTTATCAATCAAAACATTTGAAAAAGTTATTTCTCTCACTTTTTGTTGGGCAGTGATCACACAAAAAAGAAGTAAAAAAACAAGTGTGAATGCTGCTGGACATAAACTAAGGGAACAATTTAGCATGAACTTACATTACAAATTGAACCCCCTGTAACTACAGGCTGGCTCTTACTTGAAGGAAAAGGGTTGACGCTTCTTACTGGTGTACATAAACGATCTTTATTCTCGGAAGTCTTAGTACAACGTGATATACATAGCCAATCTTTAGTACAACGTTCTTAGTACAACGTTCTTAGTACAACACTTAGTACAACGCTCAGTACAACGTTTTGGTACAACATCTAGTACAACGTGAAAACTGCAATACAATAATAAAGCTGTGAATTAGGCAAAATACACAAATACATATAAACAGTTAACATCGTAAATTGACATACATAACGTTTACGTTTGAACGTAGAAAACTGCAAATACAATGATAAGGCCATGATTTAAGCAAAATACACAAATACATATAAACGGTTAACATCTAAATCGACATACATAACGTTTACGTTTGAACACAGAAAACTTCAAATACAATGATAAGACTGTGATTTAGGCAAAATACACAAATACATATAAATGGTTAACATCGTAAATCGACATACATAACGTTTACGTTTGAACGTAGAAAACTGCATATACAATGATAAGGCCGTAATTTAGGCAAAATACAGATGGTTAAGACATCGTAAATAAACACACATAACATTTAAATGTAGAAAACTGCAAATACAATGATAAGGCCGTGATTTAGGCAAAATACAAAAATACATATAAATGGTAGGAATCATCGATATACAACATACGCAGCATTTAAACACACAATGACTCAAAAATCACACAAGGAAGGAATAAGTTCATGAAGCTTGTTGGAGTGGCTATTCTAGTTCAAGATGAATTGAACTAGAGCACAAAAGTTTGAGATAAAGGTGAAAACTCTTTTCTATTACCGTAATTCGCCTTTGCCAGTTTGTAGATTCTCTTAGGACTTTGTGTTGTGATTTAGAGGAGAAGAAAACCATGTGCCGTGCTTCAGTTTGCGAGACTGGTATGGTGGAGACTCGGGGCCTTAATATGAGCAAAGAAATGTGTGTGTGTGTTAAACACATATTTTTCATTAACCCCAGTGTCATAAGGTCAAGTTATTCTGACCCCAACTTCAGCGCGAACAAATCTGGGGTCGCCTTTTTGTGAGATTTGGATATCCACAAATCTACCAGTTAGTGTCCCTGGAGACCTTGGACCTACTTAAATTCTTGTTTAGCTGGAGACCATGGCGCCATACAATGCTGCCTGGCTGCTCCCTACCCCAATTCTTCACCACCTGGTTCTTTGTGAAATTATTTGTCCAATTTTCTACGTACTAGCAGCAGCTACCCCCCCCCCACACACACACTAAAAACCTATTTAGTGGGGGAATTTTCAAAAAACAAAAAAATGTTTTTTCTAGATATAAAAAGGAGTAAATGTTTTAATTTCCAGCCCTCTAGCTCCATTGGTGTGCCCTGTATGCACAACACATAAATAGATAGATAGTCAGCCAGACCAACTTAAAAACTGAAGAAAGTTTTGGTGACAATTTTGGTTGACGGTTTCTAATACTAGCTATACAAGAATACTAATACTTGTTAATTCATGTTCATATACAGAAAATAGTTTGGATGGAAATCCTAATGAAAACTGAAGTGATCATTATGTATCCAGATATTAAATTTCTAGATGTTGATTAGGAACAAAAGGTAATGTCAGAAGGCATTCATAGGTGTATCTGATAAAAGTGTCCCATTACCTTTACATAGAAGCTCCTTGCGATCTTGCCATCTTCTTTGTTTTTGGCCAACCATCTTTCACAGTGGAAGATAGAAGTTTTGTTGGATGTGAATTCAGTGACTTCTACTTTCTCTAGGTACCAAGCTGGTGAGATCATTGAGTTGTCATGGCGAATATGGATCTTGTAGATTTTACCCAGGTCAACTGCTTCAAGAGGAAATCTGTCCATCTAAATTAAAAATAAATCGTTTACTTTTCACTCAGTTATTTCATTCTTCATTTCTTCAATTTACTAATAAGTAAATTGAAGAATGAAATAACTTGGTTTGCACAATTTTTTCATAATGTTTTTTTAAAAACATATATCATAAAGATGTTGATTTTTGATCAACAGTATATTCATCATTTAGTGGATAACCAATCCATTAAAAAATAAACTCGGAAGTGGTCAGTATTGCAAGGTTGTATTTTGAATTGAATAAATAAAATTATATATAAATGCAATTCTGGGAAAAACCAGAAGTCGCAGGGAGCCAAATCTGGACTATAACCGGTGGTGCAATATTTTGCCAAAACCCTGCATGAGACATGAAGAATGGGCAGGCTCAGTCATTGAGAATGCGAGGGTCACACAGTACACAAACTCACTGAATTTTACTGCTTACTGAGTTACCCCACGAGAGAATGTCTGTTCATGCATGCACAGTAAGGTCCCCTCCGATTAGTTGCCAAGTTATATCAAGGCCACACAAATGGTTTGAGAGATATTCAAAATGGCTGGATACCTCATATATTCAGAATGCTGCATACCTTATATATAATGTATTTTTGCACATTTAAGAGTAAAGTTAATTAAAAATAAAATGTTGGTAGTTAAATAATGAAAGTTATTCTTGGCTGAGTTGTTAAAACATAAATGCTTTTCAGACTTGAAACAACCTAGCAAGACTTGTTTACAAGGAGTCAACAAAAAGGGTAAAACAAAACCAGCAGATAAGGCAAACTTTTTATTTAAGAAATTTAAAAGGATAATAACAATGAAGTTACTCACTTGATTTCGCTCAAACTTGTCCCTGTGAGTCTCAGAATGAAACAATTTTCTCTCTCCCGTATCTCCTTTATCTCCAAATATTGTAATGAAAACATTCGCATCGGTTCCAGCCCCTCGAATATCTCCAGTATAGACACACACAATGTATTTCTTGGCTTTGAAGAAATATAAATGTAAACAAATCAAGTATTTATAGGAGCTTTTGAAATTAGAATTAGAATTAAAATCAAGCCAAAAACCCTTCATCAATATGTGTTAGAATTTCATAAAATATGATGCATTGTAAATTACATCAGAAAATGAAACCATTTCAACCTTGGAAAGGCACGTACTAGAAAACTCTGATTGATAAAATAATATCTAACCATACATGGACTTGAGTTGGTCAACTTAGACAATTAGATCAAGAAGTCCAATTCATTACAATTCCTTCTTTTTGCATGACATCAATAACTATAAAATCATGTTCCATTTCTGCCAGATGAGACACAGAAAATCTCTTTGAAACTTTTATATATATATTATAATACTCTGACTTAGATTGGCTTTATATATATAACCCAATGGGCGCCAAAGTGGAACAGATAGGAGCGAGGCCTCTTTGTTGTAGGTTTGACAGGCGTTTCCTTCTCCTGGCAGATGCCTGAGCTAGTTGTGGGGGTCTGCAGCCCCTTTGCAGAAGTCTTCTGTCACTATCCCTGACCTGGGACGTGGACACTCCATAAAGTAGATGACTGAGCTGGCTGTAGAGGTCTGCTACCCACTCAGAGGAATAACCTGACAGTATAGCAGCCTGTGCAGATTGGAGCCCATGTCTGAGTCATATGTCTGGGAATAAATGGGTGGGGAGGAGTTAGCAACTTGAACAACAGTGATAATATAGGAAATAGAGAAGTATGTACCAGCATTTATCAGCCTGCTTAATCTGTCTAAATTGCTTAATCATTTTTTGTTTTATCCTTTTTATCCCCCCCCCTCGCTCACACTCTTGGTTTTCCTTTTTTGACAATTACATAAAAAGAGATTTTGAAGGTGTATGTTTAAATGTAAAATGAGATTTAAGAGTAAACTACTTTGACAACTGGCAGTAGAGGTCTGCCACCCCTTCACAAAGAGAACCCAACACAATACAGCTGCTTGGGCAGATTATCAGGTTATTAAATTGTGTTTTCTTCCCTCTTACTTAAGTTTTAACTTAGTATAAGTTCACACAGCCCCTTTTATATCAATATGTTGTAATTAGTAATAAATACAATTTAAAATTTCAGCTTAGATCTCTAGGAATCACTCGGTCTTGACAATAGGTAGTGTAGGCATAGTGGCATTGCATTAAATATTTTTGGCCAAAAACTTTATCTGACACCCCACCCACTACCCTGCCTTTCTCTCCCTTCTACTTTTAGA
>VCCN01000980.1:2963431-2975961 GCA_006491835.1 Architeuthis dux
CGCTCGTTTAGCAGTCACTCACACTGGCGCCGGGCAAATGTAACTCTCACTAATAAATGTCATTATAATTATCATCATTAGCCGTTATAAGTCCACTGCTGGACAAAGGCCTTTCCCATCTTCTTCCATGAGTGTGATTGTGTCTTACAGGCAAACCTTTCTATCTCATCATCTCTCTATCTTATGTATGGTCTTTTCCTCCTGCATGTACTGTCCCACGGGCACCAATTGGTTAGCCTTTTGCTCCATCTGTTGTCCCCTTTTCTTTGCCCATCTTCATTTTTGCTACTTAATTATTTGTATGATATCCTTCATTCTGGTTTTCTCTCAGGTCCATATTGATCTTTTTCTATTGCTAAGAGTTATTCTTAACATTGCTCTTTCCATTGTCCTCTGTGCTATTCTATTGTTTTCGAGAGGTTTTGTAAGGTTCCAGGTTTCACACCTCTATGTCATAGCTGGTATTATGCATTGATTGTATACTTTATGTCTTAAGCTTATTGGCAATTTGTATTTCAGTATATCTCTATTTATAAGAACTGCTTTCCAGCCAATCATTATGTGCTGTCTTATTTCATTTCCTTGGTCTTTCTCCAGTTTTATCACCTGACCTATGGTATATTAATAGCATATGGTGCTAATTAAACTGTAAAGAGTATGTCACACTTAGTACAACTTATAACAATGCTTACAATGCTTACAGAGTGTAAAACCTTTTCATCACCAGAAAATCCATAGAATATGTATTTTAACATTGGCACACTTACATGGAACATACTCCTCAGTGGCCATCTCTTGTGGGTACAATTCCTTTTCCAACTTGCCATCATCTTCATCAAGGGCCAGCCAACGCCCACATGGGAAGGTCCACGTCTTTCCAAGTGATGGGCAGTCTATGATTACCTTCTCAAGGAACCAGGCACCACCACCCCCAGCATTATCATGTCCAATTCTGACAAAGAGTTCAGTTTTATGTTTAACTCTTTTTTATTTAAAAGTTGTTCAAAGTAATTTTTAAAAAAAGAAAGTAATATCAAGAAAAGAGAAAAATCTTTTTATGAGTTTTGATTTTATTAACATTGTTAAATAGTAAAATACCCATTGCTTTGCTTACAGTATACCTATGTATGGAAACCTGAAAAAACTCTTGGGAATTGCTTGAAGCAACCATGCTCTGCACTTAAGCAAATCTTCCACACAGACACTCAAAAGTGAGTTCAATACCATTTCATTTTACTCTTTTGCCTTTCTTTTCTTCTCGATGACCAAGTTCACCATTCTCGTTTATCAAATATCTTTCAGCCATTCTCGTTTATCAAATATCTTTATGTTTCATCCTTTCAGGGCTCCCGACTAACTTTTTTCACCACCTTCCGGGAAACATTGCAAAAAAACTCTTTCACTCTTTATATCCCTCTCACTTGGTTCAGTTTCTAATTTGCTAAAGCAACTGTTTTAAAAATAAAAAAAAATAAAATGCGTCCTGGGGACGATATCTTTTTATCCCAAACATATTTTCTACCATCCCCAGGATGAGACACCGTTAATTTTGAGCCCTGCTTCCCTTACCATTTTGTGTACTATACTATTTCTCTACTACTCTCCCCACCTTCTTCAAGGGCCTTGTGTTGCGATTTCATTCTCAGAACCTCCACTCTACCCCACCCCTTTTAACATGAAATGTTTATTTTTTAAAGTGTGACAGACAGACTGACAGAAAAGTGTGACAGACAGATGGATGGACTCTTTGATTATTATAATATAGATTAGAAATGATTGGATTGGAGAATATATTGATCAAACTATTTTAATGATTAAAAAAGAGCAATGGGAACATAACTAATGTTGTTAACAACTGTAAAAAGCATAGCATTTAGGCCTAATATGATTCTAAAAACAATAGTGGTGAAGATACAATTGGTGAGGTTAGATGATCCAACAATGAATGTAGGCGATATGATGTTGTCCAGAATAATTAAGAATGCCAAACAAAGATATTTCAAATGGTAGATGTCAAATACCTGGAGTTTTCCAGGAAATCAGAAAGGTAAAATCTGTGTAAGCGGCAAAAGAGACAATGTCTTTAATAGGAAATATGAAGAACTGGACACTAAAATTGTTTGTACACAAATTGTGTTTAATTAAACTTTGTTATAAGACACAAAAAATAAAATCTTCTCAAAAGAATGAATTAATATTCAATAGTTGACATGGAACTGACAATATCCTGCAGAATAGAAAGTGAGTCCATTTCAATTTTTTGTGAGAAAAATCAGACACAGGAGTTAAAATGTTAAAAAATATAGTTCAGGGGCCGGCAGGGGCTACCGTTCACCCCCACCCCCTAATTCTACATTTAGGGTACCAAGTGTTCTTTAGGATGTCCTCTTTCAGAAAAAAGATGTTCCCAAGACAAAAGTTGGGAAGAACTATGTCATTTCCATAAAACAAAATGGCCGCCAGCACACACCAAAAAAAACAGAATTTCATATCTCGTCTCCCAGTTGACATATCTGAGTACTTTAAAAGGCTAAATCATGGTTTTCAGACAAAAAAATGTATTTTACCGTAAAACATTAATTGATAGGTATTTCAGGATTTTACAAGAAAGTGTCAAGTATACTTTATAGGCAAAATTGTGGATTTAATTCATGAAGATATATACATGTGTATATGTATATATCTTCATGAATTAAATCCACAATTTTGCCTATACAGTATACTTGACACTTTCTTGTAAAATCCTGAAATACCTATAAATTAATGTTTTAGGGTAAAATAAAGTGGATGTTTGTATTCCTCATGTCTGAAACCCATGATTTAGCCTTTTAAAGTACTCAGATATGTCAACTGGGAGACAAGATATGAAAATCTGTTTTTTTGGTGTGTGCTGGCAGCCATTTTGTTTTATGCAAATGAGGTAGTTCTCCCAACTTTTTTTCTTGGGAACATCTTTTTTTAAGGAAAATTTTCTAAGGAAAATGTTGGTACCCTAAATGTAGAATCATGGTGGGTGCACAGTAGCCCCTGCTGGCCCATGGACTAATATACTTGTCAGTGAACAGGTTAAAGGAGTCAAGATGATGATAAAGCATTCCGAAGTGCTACTAAATGATTAATCAAAAATTGTTTATATTTACTTACTTTATCTTTTTCAGTTCCCCAATTTTAACAGCTTCAAGAACAAACTCATCAGTATTTCCTCTTTCAAATTTATTTTTACTATGAAGTGAAGATTTTAGAAACATTCGTCCTGTAAAAATCAAAGAGATATCACTAGAAAAATGTAACTTTTTAAGAAAATCGTCTCTTCATTTTTTTGATTTTATGAAGCATTCGTGAAGGTGAAGAGAGAAGATATTTTACAAAAAATGTTATATAACTGTTTTTCAGAAGTTAACATTTTAGTTTGTTATTTCTGTTTTTCATCAAGTGGTGAAAAACAAAATGAGAGAGTAAAATTTTCATCAGGTTTTGCAGTTTAGATGGTAAAATGCAGTTTTAAGTTCAACTTTTTCATCAGAAAATTGTATGAGAGACAGATATGAATATTTTTCTAACATCAACATCTGAGACTCCATCCCACATTGACAAGATATCCAAGGGAGTATTTAAAAGAAGATCAATAGATTGTAACATTAATTATAACTTTGTACTTCATCAGTCTCAAACCCAAGTGTACAGTTATAGCAAAACTTTTAAAGGAAAAAAAGTATCAAAATTGCATTCTCTTGTTGCTGTTGTACTTCACACCAGGCCAGCACTTTTTGTCAAGAATTGAACACTCACTTAAATGTTTTATGAAATATGTCTGGTCAACTTATTATAAAATGATAAAAATATTCTTCAAGTTTACATTCTTTATATAGTTGACTCACAATATTTATTAGAATAGAGTTTCAGTTCTAAGGATCTGACTATGACCAGATGAGTACATACTTCTCTTCATAGACTTATTGTGTTCCAAACTGAATTGCATTGTGATTCTAATGTTACCACTCTATACTATATGGTGAATACAGTGGCGGTGCTAGGCCCGACTGTGCCCTCCTCTGGCAGTTGCAGGGTCTGTCTGTTTCCACGTGTCACCTCTGGGTGGATAATGAAATTAAAGATATTATTTTTTTTATAATATGAAAAATCATGGTGCCTCATTGAATTCTCAAAATAAAAAAGTGAATTTCAAATCCAAATACCTGTATCATCAATATCTCCATAAAGAATAATGAAAACATTGGCATCTGTTCCAGCTCCCCAAACATTTCCTGTTATCACTTTGATATAATATGTTGTTACTGCCGCTGCAACAATAAAAATAAAAAATAACAAAAAGTGAAGCAAATATCTTAACTGGGTTATAATGAATCCAGTTGAGAATTTCTTTTTATTGCATAGAAAAGTCCGAACAAGGATGACTGAAGAGTTTTCTCACAGGGTTATCAATATAAAATGACAACTTAAATTTGTCATTAAAGAAACTCCTCAGCAAAAGTAGAGTATTACTAGCTAATTACATGGTATGAAAACTCAAAATTGAACAGAAAAAATAGCTTCTATTTTTTCTGTTCAATTTTGAGTTTTCATACCATGTAATTCTTGAACTTAACTCTTCTACCAAAACATCATTTATTGATAAAAAATGCCATGTAATTTAATATTTGTAAAATATGCGTATTCTGACCATTTGTTAGTTTTTAATATTTATTCTTATTTCATGTGTTCTGTTGAACTTTTCAACAATTTAAAGTTATGGGTCAGAAAATTTAGGATTGGTGAATGGGATTTATTTCAGAACATTTCTAAAGTGCCATTCTTTAATAAAAAATTTTTTGGAATGAAAGTGAAATCTTTTTTTTCAACTGAAAACTACAGCAATACCTTGATAGTGTGGTTTTGATTAGTGTGGTTTTTAATATAGTACAGTTTAGGTATTGCTGTACAAATTAATGTAACTAAGTATAAGCTGAAAAAGAAAACATTCAATTATAATAAAATCTTGAAAAGTGTGGTTTTGAACAGTTCAGAAAATTTTGGAACAAATTAAGCGTACTAATCAAGGTAATTCTTTCTTATTTTTTAAATATGTCTTCTTGCTTTAAATTTTGATAGGCCATTTTAACATTTTTTAAATTAATGTTACTATTAGTTTTTGATGAAATAATGGAAATATTTTAAGGCAACATTTTGAATGCAATTTAAAACATTAAATATAAAATAATCAAATTTATAATCAAAGATAACAAAAATTTGTCTGAACCTTAAATACAAATTGTTAAAATATGGAAATGCTTTTCTGATACCTTGTTTCTTTTTAGCAGTATCTTTATAGTTCACCTCTCAGCCATGCATATCAATACTAGAAGCTTAGAAAATGTTATGTTAAAAAGCTTGGGCATTTGAAAAATATCTAATGTAATTTAAGAAGCTATTAAAAAAGAATATTAATTCATTCATTCTTTTTGCACAGACTAATTTTAACACAAAGACAAAAACCTTTACATTGTCAGCAGTGATATCATTGGCTTTTATGAGACATCAGAATCGAGAAAAGAGTGAATGTTTCCTATGTTTGCATCAGAAACAAAATAGTAAGTACTAGTCTTAATGACACAAAAACTATATTAGGTATTTAAAAAAATGTGTTTAGGTTTTAGATCAGGTTCAAAATTACTTTAATGAACTAAAAAGAAAAGATACAACACACTTTGCAAAAAGGCAATGAAAAGGCTATTATAACAACAGTATACATTCAGATTTTCCTCCTGTTTCTTTGTATTTGTATATTTTTGATAGTCACGTTAATTACTGTATTTCATTTATAACACATGATTTTACTATCAAATTCAACAATATAAATTAGAGGTCTTAAAATTTTTTTAAATGCAAATTTAAAAGGAAAATGTGTAGAATTGAAAGTATAAAAAATAATGCAAGGTCACTGTACATATGTCAAATAAAATATCCAGTCAAACTTATCCACATTTGACTAACTTTACTTGGAATACAAGTTTGTGTTAGCAGAGCTTCCCCAAAGTACTATATATGCCAGCAAACAAAGATCTTAATTCAAGTTTAGCCCAATATTCACCAGATAAATTGATTCTCCAAAATAAGGCAGCACTGCGTCCACCAGTGTCAAGTTCATAGGGTTTAAACAGACTAATGTGATCCATTAGAGAAAATACTTGTTGCTTAAAAAGTTGACTTATATGCTGGCACATACAGTAACATGTCTTGTAATAAATAGCTGTGCTGCAGGTAAGCCAGTAATGAAATAAAGCTTATAGATCAGTTATGATTCAAATTAAATCTGTCATGAAATGCATCAAACCTTTTGTTTCCAGCCCAATTTCTTCTCTGATAGAAAGAGATTTACTACTATGTTTTCTTTTCAGGGATTTATCTACAGGTACAAGTTCTCTTGAAATTTGTCCATCATCATCTTTTGTTGATAGCCATCTTTGACATGGAAAGAAATAACTGTAATAAAAATAAGAGGAAAAAATTAAAATCATTTGAGGAATTGGGAATAAAAAAAATAAATTCTGCACAACTGAAATTATATGAAAAGAAGATAACGTAACAAATTAACATAGTATCTATTCAGGCCAAAACATAAAAATAATTTCATACAACTATGATGACCTTGGGGTCGGGCGTGGTTTCAGGGCTTGAACAACATTACCACTAATCCAGCAACAGTCACAATATTACCAGGGTTTGTTAGTTTTTCATCACAGTGTGGGGATAACATATCTATGTAGCCTCTGCTTGATCTTGGAACCTCTTTATATAGTTCCTCTTTTCTGATGCAGACAGTCCAAGTTAGCAGTACAAACCTGACATCTCTCTTTGATAGTAAATATATTTGTTATCCAGTTATGTCTTCTGCATTCTTCTTGTTATCCAATCGTGTCTTCTGCATTCTTCTTGCTATCCAGTCATGTCTTCTGCATTCTTCTTGTTATCCAGTCATGTCTTCTGCATTCTTCTTGCTATCCAGTCATGTCTTCTGCATTCTTCTTGCTATCCAGTCATGTCTTCTGCATTCTTCTGGTTATCCAGTCATGTCTCCTGTATTCTTCTTGTTATCCAGTCGTGGCTTCTGCATTCTTCTTGTTATCCTGTTGTATCTTCTGCATTCTTCTTGTTATCTAGTCATGTCTTCTGCATTCTTCTTTGTTATCCAGTCACATCTTCTGCATTCTTCTTGTTATCCAGTCACATCTTCTGCATTCTTCTTGTTATCCAGTTATGTCTCCTGCATTCTTCTTGTTATCCAGTCATGTTTTCTGCATTCTTCTTGTTATCAAGTTATATTTTCTGCATTCTCCTTGTTATCCAGTCATGTCTCCTGTATTTCTTGTTATACAGTTGTGTCTGCATTCTTCTTGTTATCCAGCCGTGTCTTCTGCATTCTTCTGGTTATCCAGTCATATCTTCTGCATTCTTTTTGTTATCCAGTCATGTCTTCTGCATTCTTCTTGTTATCCAGTAACATCTTCTGCATTCTTCTTGTTATCCAGTCACATCTTCTGCATTCTTCTTGTTATCCAGTCGTGTCTTCTACATTCTTATTGTTATCCAATAGTGTCTTCTGCATTCTTCTTGTTATCCAGTCACGTCTTCTGCATTCTTCTTGTTATCCAGTCATGTCTTCTGCATTATTCTTGCTGATGCTCATATTTTCCCAGCTTACATTCAGGAGCCAAGTTGCCATTTTCCTAATAAGGAAACATCTGAACTCTTTTTAATTAACTGACTGGAGATGAGAATGTCAAAACACAGGATCTCAGTTGGAAAAGTGAGACAATGTTCTAAATCTACTGCAACTCTTGAATCTGTATAACAATCAAGCAACAATGATTTGTACTTTTTTCTAAAAATGTTTCCCTTTTTCACAATAATATTTATAATAATATAGAATTATTTTCTCTGTGCATGTGTGTGTGTATATATACACACACACACACACACAAACTCATATATTTAACTTGTACTAATATATAAATACAGGAACACATATGTTCAAACAAACAGCCTGTTGGTTGCAACTGTGTAGGAGTCTATAAAACATAAAGTTAGTTAGTTAGAAACAAAGTTACAATCAAACATTTGTCATCTTGATCACCAAAAAAAGCTGGCTGCAAATGGGGTGTAGCCAGCCTTTTTGGCAGTTATGAAGAAGAAAAGGCTCTTCATTATTTTTGGAGGACAAATGCACTTTTTGAGGGACTTTAAGGCTGTGGTGAGCAACATTATGGGACCGCTCCCAAAACCTACGCAAATGTCCAAGGTATATTTTCCCTTCATCCCCAAATAACGTCATAACTAACAGGTGTGGTCAGTCATGCTTAAAATTTTGTGCCCAGAGGGTTTTTGAACCAGGGACTTCATTTTGGGAATGTAGACCCTCTCTGTTAGTGCGTGGTGGCAGTTTTTCAGATTTTTGAATTTCGGGCCAAGACATACCAAATTTGGAATGTTGTTGTTCAGTGGGACTGTGTCATTTGTTTTGGAAGAAGAGCAAGTCTTTTTCTGAGTCAATTGATTGTCATACTTGTCAAATATTGTGGTATTGAAATATTCTGCAAGTTTTATTTTCAATAAAAATTGTAAATGGCCATTTTTGCCTTTTTTTTATGTTTGCCTTTTTTAAATACAAAAATGTGGACCTCGGACATTTTGTTCTGACATCATAGCAACTGGTAAAAACAAAATGATCAGATTAGATGTTCTTTTAATGACATCACCTTCTCTTCTGACATAATAGCATCTATATACAAAACACAATACTCCCTTCCTTCCTCTTTCTGCTGCAACTGACTGACCAACTGACTGAAAAGTGTATTAGTGTGTTTGGACACATCTATAGAAAACAAATAAAAATTAAGATGAAAGTAAAAAGCTGTCAAAATTAATAAAAATATTGGGTTACAATTCTTCATCTAATAGGAATATATATATATGTATATCAGTATGACCCAAAAATTCATAACTCAGAAACTACTCAACCGATCTGAACCAAACTTGGCAGGGATACCAAATATTATATAGGGATCTCATATATTAATTTTGGGGCCGATCCATACACAGTTATCTCCCTAGCATTGTAGCTATTTGTCCCTAATTTCTAACTCAGGAATTACTCGACCGATCTTGACCAAACTTGGCAGAGATACTGAATATCATGCAGGGATCTCAAATATAAATCTTTAGGCCCATCAATGCTCGGTTATCTCCCCATGCACTTAAACTTATGCTCTTCTATATAATTAAAATAGTAATTCATGTATGCATTAGCAGGGAAAAAATAACATCAAATTTGACAACACAGTGGAAAATATGTTCTTCAATATATTCTTACACAACACAACAAATGGAAAAAAGGTTATTTACACCAAGAGTTTATTCTTTACTTCCGATCCACACAATTTACTCACTGTCGTAGCTTGTTGGTATGAGTTAAGTTGTGATAAAAAAACAGTTAAGAATTGTTTTACCAGTAAAAGTCTAAAACTGTAAAAAAAATCTTTTCAGAAGAAACTTTGTATGCCTTCAATCAATAAGATCTTTGGAAAAGTGTCATTTTTGAAAATAAAAACTTTTTGCTCTATTTATAATATAAATATAATGCTGAACTGGACCCTTACTTTCCGTTTGTCATACAACTGTCCATCATACAAAACTATGGCTTTGAAGTATTTCAGTTACTTCAGTTGTGAAGAAATCTTTTTCAGGAAATTTTTCATTTTTAATTATGTTCAGATAAATTTTTGTGTTTTGGAAAAATGGATGATCATACTATGGATGGAACAGATATCCCTCTACCCCCCATTTAAAAAAAAAAACTGACCCTTTTTAAGTCCTGGTGCTGTAATAGAGCCCAGTAGAAATTTTTGAGTTGACTAATGAAACCAATTGGGCATGTTAGAGGGGCCTTCAGTGAGCCAAAATATCTTGGGTAGACATTCCAGATCAGTAACAAAAAAATGTTAGCAGCATTTTTTATAATGGCCAGATTTCACAGTGGTGCCCTAGTCAGAAAAAATATTTTCACTAAATAAATATTGGCATATTGTATATTGTTGAAAAGGAAAGTTCATGTTGAGTAAAGATTACAAAAGAACCATATACCTCAGAGCAAGCTATTCACAATCAAATGTCATAAACCCTTGTTTTAAAATGAAATACCTATGTGGACTGATAGCTATGACATAGGAGAGAAAGTTGATGTAGCATAGTAAAATTAACCAATAATGGATGGTGAAAGCTTTTTACCAGGGGCAAAACTGGATCAATTTATTTGTATTGATTTTGGCCTAGAGACATGTTTTTTTTCTTCTTTTCTTTACCTTTCTTTGGTCTTTGAATTGGTAATCTCCACATAATCAAGGAACCATGCTGCACCTCCTCCTTTGTTGTCATGGTAGATCTTTAATTTCATCAGTTTGCCCAGATCAACAGCTTTTAAAGTAAAGACATCTTCCTGCAATAAAGAAATGAAGCAGTGATACAAAACAAATTGAAAATTCATCATAGTGAAAAAGAAGTAGGTATCACTTCATTTATTACTGCATTCTGGTCATGGTATCACTTGAAAAAGATTTGAAGCAATTTTTTACCTGGCCTCTCTCAAATTTATTGACATGGTCAGATTTTGACAACTGTCGATCAGATGTATCTCCTCTTTCCCCATAAATATTCACAAATACATTGGCATCTGTTCCTGCACCCATTACATCACCAGTCACAACTTTCACTGTGTATTCAATTTCTAGAAACAAAATCAAAAACAAGTTTTCAAATAATTATTAATCATTAAACATTTTTTATTCAGTAAATTATAAACATGAAATTAGAATTATTTAAAAATGATGTTAAAACGGGAGAACCGCAAGCCAAGTCTCTTTAAAATGGGAGAACAGCAGGGCACAGAGTCTCACTAAAACAGGAGAACCGCAAGGCACAGAGTCTCACAGTGTCTATCACATGACACTTCTTCAGAGGGAACTTCTCCTAGTACAACACCGGAAAACAAACTCTTTTTTCTCGAATCACTATAGACCAACAACGTTCTTCTGATCACAGTCAAAACCTAAATCAGCCCACTTCTCATAATCGGCCACTTATATCACGCTCTAAAATGATTTAAGTGCCTGTATGCAACATGGCTGCCGCAGCAAAACATGAGAGGGAAGCCCGGATGTTCCAACAGCGCCACCACATGAAGTCTCTTCCGCTGTGTCTGGGCAGAGGTCCCCGGTTCAATCTCGTGGTTGTCACCATTGTTACAAAAAGAAATTCAGATTATTTGAAAACATTTCATCTAAAAGTGATTCAGAAAAAAGTAGTTGTAGATAATTATCGTTCATTAATCAAGAAATGTTGGTGGATATTTTTCATATTATAAATGTTTATTTACACCATCTCCAATCAAAAAAGAGCATACATACATGCTGTGAGGATCTATGTTTGTTCATCAATGTTTTAGTAGTACTTGTCAGGATTTGTCCGATTGCCCAAGGACTTTACTCAGCAACAATATTTCTAAAAGTCTCCTTTTTAAAGGTTCTATAGAAATTAACTATACAGAATCATATGTTTAACAATATGGCACTCTTTATTGGAGAGTGGAGCGGCTTTGTGTAATGGATTTGTGAAGAGGACTTGCATGCCATTGTCTATACTCTCCCACCTCTCTCTCCCTCCCTGTCTGTTTGTCTGTCTCTGCGTCTGTGTCTCTCTCATGATCTAACATACAAGATATGAGACAAGATAGCTGATAACAATCAATTTTTGTTTTAATTCTTAGAAGACAAAAACTGAAAATTTTAAAGTATTTTTCTTTTTGGATGATAAAGCAATAAATGAAAAAATAAGATTGTGAAAATTGAAAAAATTCATGGATATATTTTAATGTCTATGAGATGATTTTTTTTAGAAAAGAAACTACTAAACTTGTTTCAGTGGAAGAGTGCATTGTTTCAAATGGTGTGTAGGAGATATTTTTTATTAGTAAAATTGTTACCTGTAAGTGAAAGAGTGTTATGGACAGAGAAACAGAAAAAATCACACTGTTTATTATATATATATGAAATTCAAAGAATGGATAGGTTTTTATCCAACAGAATATGATAATTATAAAAACATTTATTAATTGAGAACCTATATTTGCTTGACACCGGTGTGAGCAATTGCGAAATGAGCAGCCTAAATCATATAAATAACTAAAGAAGAAACTGCTGTGTGGCGATCGAACCCACGTTCACCTTGGAAGCTCTGCTCTGTCTTTATAGTTGTTTATATATATACATATTTTTAATCGAAACTGCTGGGGAGCCATGGCAAGTTAAACTTATCTAAATTATCCCAGAACTGTTGGCCTTGGTAAGTAATCTTCTGAGTTAAATACACTTATACATACATATTTTTAATCGAAACTGCTGGGGAGCCATGGCAAGTTAAACTTATCTAAATTATCCCAGAACTGTTGGCCTTGGTAAGTAATCTTCTGAGTTAAATACACT
>VCCN01000980.1:2988574-3008257 GCA_006491835.1 Architeuthis dux
ATGCATATGGCTGTATTAATTTAGTGAATATAAAAATTAGCCAAAGATACCACGCTCCATCCCATTTTCAAAAACAAATCAGTTTTCAGTTTGGCAGTTTAGGCAGATAGCCAAAAATCGCCTTTACACATGCAACATGTGGAGATGGTGGTCTCACACACATATTCACCTTTTGCACCTACAATATGCACATCACATATGTACTCACACCAGGCAAGTAAGAAATTATGGAGTTTACTACTGTTGACACATTTATATACATTTCAGAAAGACTTTCCATACAGAGATATTTCTATCATCTTTGGGATCCTCACTTCTCTTCTTATTTGCACAACACACTGAACTGTATTAATAACTCTTTCTGCCCCATCAAACTTTTTTCTAAGTACTCATTCAACTATCTTTTGTATCGATTAGTTCAATAAAGTTTTCTTTGTTATTTCTATGTTTTTTGTTTTCATTCAAGTACAAATATCAAAATAAACTAATATATCATCATCAGCCGATATAGGTCCACTGCTGGGCAAAGGCCTTTCCCATGACGACCTAGATTATGCTAACCTCTGCCATGTCTTACTGGCAAACTTTTCTATCTTATCTCTCCATCTTGTATCTGGTCTTTTCTACTGTGTTTACTGTCCTGTGGGCACCAGTTGGTTAGTCTCCCACCCCCCATCTATTGTCATTTCTTCTTGCTAAGTGGCCAACCCATCTCCATTTTTGCTGCTTAATTATTTATATAATATCCTTCACTCTAGTCCTCTCTCTGATCCATGTTGATCTTTTCCCATCTCTTAGAGTTATCCCTAGCATTGCTCTTTCCATGGCTCTCTGTGCTATTCTAAGTTGATTTTCAGCTTGTTTTGTTAATTTTCATGTTTTGCATACATAGGTCATGGCTGGTATTATGCAATCGTTATATACTTTACATTTTAAGCATATTGGCAGAGTACTCATCAAAATGTCTCAATTCATACTGAATGTTTTCCAACCTATCGTTATGCGTCATTATGTCATTTTATTTTGCTGTCATGGTCTTTCTCTAACTTTATTATCAACCTCTTCTAGCGCCTCTCCCTCTATCTTTATGACCTTTTTGGGGACTTTATTGTTGAACATTACCTTTGTCTTAGTTCTGTTCATTTTTAAACCTACTTTTTTACTTTCTCTATTTAGATCGGTTAACATGTTTTGTAATTCTTCGGCTGCTTCCGATGTCATGGAGATGTCATTGACGAATCTTAAGTGGCTTAAGTATTCTACATCTATGTTTATTCCCATTCCCTCCCAATCAGTTTCTGAAAGATGTTTTCAAGGCTCACTGTAAATAGTTTAGGTGATATTGTATCCCCCTGTCTCATTCTTTTAGCTATCTTTATCTTGTTTGTATCTTTATGCAGAGCCAATTTCGTATATGTTCTGGATGATTTGTATGTAATTCTCGTTAACGCCTTGTTCTTGCATTGCGTTGAGGACTGCTGTGTGTTCCACCAAGTCAAACGCATTCTCATAATCTACAAAGGCCAAACAGAGTGGTTTGCTGAATT
Organism: Architeuthis dux; assembly: GCA_006491835.1. Lineage (NCBI taxonomy): Eukaryota > Metazoa > Mollusca > Cephalopoda > Oegopsida > Architeuthidae > Architeuthis > Architeuthis dux. Next base: position 2,990,122 of record VCCN01000980.1, read on the forward strand.
CTAAGGACGTTTCGATTAGTTGATTTACTTAACTGTAACAGCCTAGGACACCAACCTTATAACATGTTCTACATGTGAAATATCTCAATCAAGGCCATGATCAATGTAATTTTTCAATCTGCTTCTGACCCTAAGGAGGTATCTTTACTGATTTTCTTACCTGCTCATCATGAGGGATATTTTGGTTATTACTCCAAGAAGGCAGAACCCAGAGGAAATATATCTTCTTTCAGATCCATAGTCTCATATTTTCTTAGAACACTGGAAACATCTTTTATGATCTTCTTACCTGTTTATTACAATCTAAGTCAAGATATCTTGCCTGATAGAGTCGTCCTCAATGACCTGTTGTATACACAGATGCATCCAAAGCATTACAGTATATAAGCAATACAAAAACAGATATGACATCTATTCACTCATTAATGCCCAAAGTATGTTTTAAAATGATTATTAAACCAAATAATTATGCTTTCACTGAAATTACATAGTTACTTAAAAATATCTCAAATTAATTATTCAGACTTGTGACATCTACCTCTGATCAGCCTTTTGTAAGTGGCATAGTCTTAGAAATTCTCAAAAATAACCACAGAATTGGTTTTACTATATGTAGTATTTGAACCTTTGTATTCTCTGAGATCATAAATGCACTTCATATGAGTGGGTATCTAATACTGAAGCACTCTTTCATATGTTGTACTGATCATAATTACAAGTTAATTATTGTTAGTGTATGTATGACATGACAAGACTAACATTTCTTTCTTGTCTGACTTTGTTTTCTACTCTGCAGCCACTCTTTTAATGCCAGCCCCACCTCTTGAGAGATTTCTATTCTATGGTCTTTTAGGCAGGGTTGGCCCTAGACACAGGCAGTCGCCTGTGGCATCTATTATGTGGCTGATACAGTAGGAGTTTCCAAATACAACTAGGAAAATGAGAAGATTCTGTGATGTGAAGTCAGATTTTTCAGGAATATCTGACAGTTAAATACTTTCTGTTGTGATGAAACCAAGAGAAACAATTGACAAAGGAAATTCTCATGACCGATGGCAAGCTGATTTAATTAATGCATAGTAATTTAAATTTTTGATATTTAGTATCAATCAGTATAGTATAATAACTATATATATATATATTTCTCACAGTAAAACATAAATAGATAAATAAGATAATACTATACTTTAAAGCAAGCCTGCACACCATATGGCCTGCAGGCCACATGCAGCCTGTCTGAGCTCTTGGCGTGGCTCGCGAGAGCTTTTCAAAATAGTAAAGCCTTTGTGCTCTTTCTTCAACTGATTGCAAGCAAAAAATTTAATTTTGTAGAAACATGACTTCATTCAACTGACGCTTTACCAAAAACAAAGAAATTCTATTTTTAGAGTTAATGTTTATTTGCCTCCCCACGTGGCCAATTCTATTTTTAGAGTTGACACAAAAATGCTGCTATAAGTACCAACAGGCATCGTCACTTTGTCTCCTTTTCCCTCTGTACCATAGCGATGACACTGTGGAGGGATTCTTTCAAACCCTCACACTGCAATGCATACAAAGAGACTTTCTTTCAGCCAGCCACTGTACCCAAAGAAACAGGAAAATAACTTTTGTGAGTCTTGCATTTCACTCACCTTACAAAAACAACAAGAATACATTTTCATTTGGTACCCTTGAATATTTTTCCATGTGTTAAATTGGATTCACATAAAAAGAGAATTAAAGCTGCCAGTTTGGTAAAAAGTCTTGACAAAGATCAGAAATTTTCAAGGTATCAAGCTACAAAGATAAGTTTTCAAATTTCAAGGGAAATTGCCGCTGCTGGGAAATGTTATACAGAAGTGCAAGTTAATTGCTCTATCAGGGTTATGTCCAGAAAAGGAGGGGATATTTCAGAATGTCAGTCTCTCACGCATGACTGTACAGAGAAGAGTAGCTGACATTGCTTGCCAACTTGAGTAACCAGATATAGCAGAGGGTCAGAAAATTCTGCTTTTATTCTCTAGCCATGGATGAAAGCACAGATTACCAAGATACAACCCAGCTTCTTCTTTTTATTAGAGGTGTTGACAAGAATTTTGAAATTAGTGAAGAACTTGTTGGCATGCAGTCTATGATTGGTTGCACAACCTGAAAAGATATCTTCAATGAAGTTATCAAGTGTGTGAATGAAAAATTGGAATATGATTTTACAAATTTAGTGGCTGTTTGCACTGATGGTGTTCCTGCTATGGGTGGAAAAAATATTGGAGCTATTTCTCTTCTTTAAGAATTTATTGTGAGATGATTAACTGTATTATACATCAGCAGATTTTGTGTGGAAAGTTAATCAGTAGTATTTTCCATTGTGAACTACCTTCGTTCTAGAGAACTAAAACAGAACATTTAAATCTTTTCTCAAAGAGGTTGGTGCTATAATGACTTAGTGTACCATAAGTGAGATGAGGAAGAATGCTACAATGTTTTGTTGCTCTGAAAGAGGAAGTATCAAACTTCCTAGAAAATGAGCCAAAATAATTTCAAGAGCTTGAAAGTGAGCCCTGGAATCATAATCTATTCTTCTTTTGTGACATTACAAATCACCTAAATGATATCAATATTCAATTTTTCAGGCAAAAGACCAACTTTTTAAATTAAAACTTTTCAGGAGTCAGCTGTCGGATGGGGAAATGTGTCATTTTCCTTCCTGTACACAGCATATTCCCCAAAGCAAACATGTTGAAAAAAATGCGCCAAATAAATTGACATTCTTCTATCAGAATTTGACAGAAGACTTATATTGTCCAAAGGAGAAAACATTCAATTGAAATTGGTTGAAAATCCATTTGCTTTGGACTCAGAAGTACCCATACAATTCCAATTGGAGATTATCGAACTTCAAGTTTTGTCTGTTTAAAAAACAAAGCATCGAGAAAGCAGCCTGCAAGACTTTTACAGAAGTCTGGACAGGGAAAAGTACCAAAATATTATCCAACTTGCAATGAAAATGTTCAGTATTTTTGGTAGCACCATCATAGGTGAACAAACCTTCTTTGTCATAAACATAAATAAGAGCAGATGAACATTTCTCCGGAATAGGATAAGCTTGTAGCTGAAAAGAGATGCAACATTTCCCATTAAATTTGAAGGTGGCTCAATTTTTAAAAGTAACAAGCTAAATAAAATTGCTTTTTGTTCATAACCTTTGTTTTTCTTTGCTTTTTCTACTAATCTACTTATTTTTGTAACAAGGACTGGCACTTTTCATAAAGTAGCTATGAACAAAGATTTTCGGTCAGAAATATATCAATAACAAATAAATAATAATTCTTCAGAATGGCTGCTTTTCATGCTAAAAATAGCATTTTAAAGACCAAAAATTGGACTGTCTGTATTATTCCACATTTATTTTTCAAAATCGAGGTAGTTAGAACATCAAGATTGGCCAAGATGTTCATAGTGACAGATTTAATTTGCCTTGAAAATAAGCAGTCATAAGGTTATCATATGGTAATTTGCAGACAAGAATCAAATTTGTGTAAAATACAGACCAGTGAATAAAAGTTATTTTTTTGTATCAAATTGGAAAAAAGCCTTGTATTATGCTTCACTTTATTAATATTAGCCTTTAATTTGAGTAATCATGTGTGATCTATGGTAGCTGGTTATTGTGCAATACGATGGTCAGTAAATTACAGACGGTTCTGTAAATTAGTTTCCTGACTCCTACTCCACCTCAGATAATATAAATAACTTTGTTCATATGAGTTTTGTAATTTAGAGCATATTCATAAAGCTAACAACTCACAAGTAGAAAAATATACATGAATTATAAACATGAACAATAACTATGAACAAAAATAATGCATCACAACTTATAATAAAGTATCTTTGGCAGCAATCATAGTAATCAATGTTTTGATAAATATGAATGAATGGAACATTGCATCTGTCAATGGTGACGAAAATGTACACAAAGTGTACATTTTCGTCACCATTGTTCGTGTAAAATCTCAATAAATATGAATATTAAGCAACTGAAAATAAAGATTGCTTTTCATAAATTTAACAGAATGAACAATGTCAACATGGTATTTGCCGGATTAGAAGACAGTAAAATACAACGAGAATTGACTACCTGTAAAATCGATTTGGGTCATCCTCAGTATTTTCACAGTTTATGCATAAATACATCTCGGTGCAATTTGTTCTTGTGGCACTTGCATTGCATTGCGTTGCATCCTTTCTCACATTTGCAAAGACCCATCTCGATTACTACTTCAGGTGCAGGTAGCTGATCTGTCATCATTGGAATGTATGTGTTGTCTTTAAATTTTCAGCCATACTTTTCAGGATCGGGTGACAAAGGTTTCTGGACATGTGATGATTTCCAGATCAAGCACAACAGTTGAGTTCAAAGTATCTTAAATGAAGTGGATGTTAGAGGAAGTTTATCTGAATGCTGAAATTTAGTGTAGAGATGCCATCTTGCCTCAGCCAGTGTTATTCTATCCTTTGCCAGTAGACCACAATATAGTTTAATAACAAACTGGACAAGTCCATTGGTGACTGAATCTTCTAACTCATCTTCACTTTGACCAAGTCACTGAAAAGATTAATTTGGACTTCCCACAAAATTTGCTGGTTTGGTCACAGCCGGCAAACCAAGCATTGCAGCACTTTTATCTGCCCCAAAAGCTTCATGTGCTCTCTATGTCCACCCTTTTGAACTTGGCACCATAGGATTTCACCTTCTGGGTGATGTCTTCTTTAGCATAGTCATCAAATGTATTTGAGGTGCATGGAGGTAGGGAATTGATCACTGCTGAGCCATCTATAGTGACTGCATCTCCCCTTGGTTTTCTGTCCTGAATGTTCACTTGTGCTTGAAGAATTTCAGCCAGCTGTGACTTCTGATATGTCACTGAGATGCAGGAGATGACTAGTTCTCATGTTTGAAGAATTCTTGCAAGTCACAATACCTGTACTGGCATAAGATGAAGAGTCAATGAGAGCACCCTCTTAGAACTCTTAGAACTGCCCCCAGCTTGCTTTTAAAGAAAAGAACTGTGTTCTATTGATTCGGTAATAGAATGAGCATTCATCTTTATTCTGTAGCCCCTTCATGAATGACTGGAACTGTTCTTTGACCCACTGGTGATGTGTACCAACCATTTTGGCAAGAGCTGGGTCTGCAATATTCTTTGCGTCTATCGTTAGTAAATCGGCTGACTCTCCTTGGAATGGGTTGCCCATCTCTTGCAACAGTAATGAGAGAACTTTCACCTTCTCAAAGAAAGATCTCTGGCCACTCAGTGTCTGCTCATGATATCTGCTGTCATTGTTTGCATCTTTCACAACTGATACAGTCTTGTATCCGGCTACTAGATAACTCACTTTGGGTCCAGCTACCAGCCACCTACAAAGTGCTACCGGGTCTTCTGTCAATCCAATGGCTCCTCCATCACCTTTGATGACTGAATTATTTTGTTCACAGGCTTGGGCAATTGCCAGGCCAGAGAATTCTATTTTAGACTTGTGAACAACAGAGTTGCCCTTGTGAAACTCCCAGGCCACTTCTGGATGTTGTTGCTCAAGGGAAATCATGTTTCAGAGGTGAACTTGGATCCATTGTGCATTATTGACATTGTTATTTGCAAAGAAGTAAGGGGCCAGTTCTGAGAGTGCTTCACAATACAGGTTGAAATCTCCTCTGAATGAGTAGATCAGGAGGAAAATGGTGAGCTCCATGTCCAGCAACAGACTTCAGAACTGGAACTGTGTACTCTCTAGCCTCCGTTGTTCTGGTCAGCCAGACTCAGCAGAGTAGTAGTCCGTATCGACCCCTTGGCTGGATAATGATACTGCGATTATTCATTGCCAAACAAAATCTTTGCATTTCCTTTATTTCACCTATTATTATGTTATTCATACAATTCAAGATACAATTCTTTATACACTAAAAAAACACCTTCATAGAATTAATATGTTTATTATGGAAAAACTTAGATTTCATTAATTTTAAAATAAAAAAAACAGAAACCCAAACAGGTCTCCAGCACTGGGTTTTAACCCAGTGCTGAAGACCTGCTGTCTGCTCAGCTGTGATTTGTAGCCTACTCAGCCACATTTGCTGCAGACAGTTGGAGTGCCCTTTGCTGTACAAACTATGTGATGACACTATTTCTAAATTACCCCAAGCATCGTTTTCTGCTGTTCTGTAAAAAAAGTTTTCATATCGGTGCAAATCAGACAATATATATGCCGATACCATTATATCTGATAAGTCAATATCAGTCGAGGCCGACTGATAGAATGGTCAGACACTTCAAAATCCAATTCAACAGGCTTGAAAACATAGGAATTGACAACAAGATCATTCAAATCAGCCAACTACATACATTTCTATGAAAAAAATCAACTTTGGGAGGCCTCTAAGGCCATATTAAAAAATGGCCGCCATCTTGGATTTTGAAGTGGCCAATCTGGCAGATTTGATCAGAAACCACTGGAGAACAAACACAACAAATTTCATGCTTGTATCATAATGTGATTTTATCTGCTCCACTAGCAATGGCAACACTCTTGTTCATTTTTTTAAAAAAATCACTTGCAATGGCTAAAAACATTGGAGACATATTTTAATTTCTTCTTTACAATCTAAAAACAAAATAAAAAAGAAGATTGCTTGTAACACGATAATCTGACGGATTTACAATTTATCATGCGCTACCTCTTTAGTACTGGTATATGGATGCCTTACTTTGGAATTTAAAAAAAACGCTGGAAAATTAAGTAAAATATTGTAGCTTTTAGTTTTATTTGATTCTGTGATAAGAATTTTTAAAAAAGTTTTTTATTCCATCTCTTTCCTGGGTCAACTGAAATTTTGTTATTAATAATATAACAATGCTGAATAATAAAATATACTGGGGTATTTTTTTAATATATTTTTTGTTTTTTTTGTTAATTATCGTAGTTATTTTTCCTTTTGCAGAGTTTTCAATATTCGTTTGACAATTCCTTTTTGGTAGATTTTTAACTACAAAGTTTACAGTTTTTAAAATGTTTAATTAGCTGTCATCAAATATAGCATATTGATGGAATTATTGTCGGTTGAATATTATAACAGTCCAATTATTGCCGGTTGATATTATAACAGTCCAATTCTACATTATAACTGAAAATTTGTTTTTCTTTTTTAAACAAAAAATTGGGCTAATTTATTTTTAGTAAAAACAAGAAAAACTTAAGAACAAAATTTTTAAAAAATTGTAATTTAGTCTGAAATTTTCTGCAATCAATGTGGCCCTTGCCGCTTTTGAATTGTGCATTCCTGCTATAAAGGGTGCTGAAGTTCAGCTTTCCCTGGACACCAGAGGACCCTAGGGCTGGCCCCGCTTTCAGGCATGATCTTTCTTAATAAGACACAAAATAGAATTTATCTTAATCAAATGCTTCAAGCAAAAGATGGTAAAACTGTTAAAACATTCCTTCATCACTGCATGCAATGGCCATCTTGTGCCTGCATTACATATGGAATGTGAATTGGCAAAAGATCACAACAACAAATGGTGCCCAGATGTTGAATGATTCATGCAAAGTGATAAAACAGCCAACATTTGGGAACAGTATGAAATATTAAAAGAAAATCTCTATAAGGACATTATTTGGATAAAAATACTGGATTTAAAGCTGCTTAGGCCTTTGCTGATAGAGGAATTAGGAAATAAATAGACACTATCAAAATATAATAAGTTTGATCAAACATGATTGTTATGGAAATTATTTTGATTGATTCTTTTAACAATATAATATTGATATTGTGATTGTTACTTTTGCTAAATAGATTATGCAACTATTTTTATCAGTTTGTAAATGATACATTTTTAATTATAACATTAATATCATATAGTGAACTATTTTAGATTAAAAAAATTAAGTTTATAAAAGATATAAATTAAAGCAAATTCAAATACTTAAGGAATTAAAGTTAGAATATAAATTGAAGGGTGCGTTCTGCAAGAGACTCAAACCAACACTTTTATCAGAGTACAACCATTTGCATTTGGCATTTTGACTTGAGAAATCTAAGCAGAACAAACAAAAAAACTTGGATGACTATCACTCTACTGCTTTGTTTTAGCTCTTACTTCTACTCAAAAGTATAATACAGTATAATACAGTATAATGAGTATAAACAAAATATGTATTTAAGTTACTTTTTAGGTTTTTTATGTTTACAATTAAAAATAAAATCTTTCTTTAATATTCTCATGTAACCCTTGTAAACACACAAATATATTTCAGAATTCTCTAAAATTTGTTGCCTATCATTATTCCTTGAAATTCTGTTTCATTTAGGGAAGAAAATTATTGAGTTTTAGTTTACTTTTATCAAATTTATTTTAAAAGCCACTTCCAAAAATATAAATATTTTCAAATGATATCGGCCACAATATGTTTACCTACAAATTCATTTATTAATTATTTCAGAATCTACCAACGAACTGAAAACTAAATATCACCAGCAAGCAAAAGAACCCTATCAACAGACTGGTAAGATAACAATTTTCGCTGGGTTTATATCTATTGGAAATAGAGGTTATAGAGGTAAAATTTGTAGCTCATGGCAACCCATTGGTCAGTTTATATGTGAATTATTTTGTTAATAATATTCTGAATAAATTTAGATAAGTGACAGAATATACGCATTATAAATTATAATAATATAACAAATATGAAATCTATATATTAATAGACTTGTTCATACATATCTATGTACCAACATCAAGAATAAAGCTTTTAATATTCCTATACTTCTCCAAAACACTGCTGTCACAAGCTACCTTAATGCACTCTGATCTATTTATAATGCAAACAAGATAAAAAGACTATTTATACCATTAAATGACAATAACTAAAGCCAAATTCCAAACTTTCAACAAGGTCAGGGCTGGCCCTAGGTACAGGCAACACGGGCAGTTGTCTAGGGTGGCAACTGCTAGAGGGTGCCTGTCATGTGTCTGAAACAGTAGGAGTTTCCAAATACAAATGGGAAAATCAATTAATTAAACAGAATAAAAACAGTCAAAATAAGAAAATTCCCTGATGTGAAGTCAGATGTTTCAAGAATATCTGACAGTTAAATACTTTCTGTTGTAGTGAAACTAAGAGAAACAGTTAGCAAAAGGAAATTCTCATGGCATAGCTAGTTTGGTGAGATAGAGTGCTCACAATAGCTAGGTCCTGGGAGGGAAGGTAAGTGGGGGGGGGGGTTGAGGCAAGGTCACAAGTAAATAAATAGGATAATACTATACTTTGAAAGGTGCCAAAGTTCAGCTTTCTTCCCGGGGCACCAGGACAAGGTTTGCATATATTTGTTATAGTCAACATTTAAACATGAATTCATGTTGCTTTTTTCACAGCCATGACATTGCAAAATATAATATAGTTTAGAAAGAGAAAAACTGCAGAAAAGAATAATGTTCATTAAGAATATTGTCTGATGTAAAGTTTTTGAAAATTAAAGATCATAGAGTTTTTCATCAATCATATGAAAATTTATAAGTAGACAAACCACCATTTAGAATGTAAATAATATAATTATTTTATATGCCATTTCTAGACTATAAAGATGTATAGATAAATTTCCATTTGTCTGGTTGGTATTTTTTTAATGTTGCATGTGAAAATAATGCACAGTAGAGGTTGTCAGATCTTTGTCTTCACTCCACTAATATCATTCTTTGCTCCTGTTAATATATATTGGTCAATAGTGTTACCAATCATCTTCATGTATCAAGAAAATGGAGCCTTATTGTTCCCTTTTGCATTCTCATACTTGCAGGATATTAAATTTAATAAGCCTCGCTACATGAAAATAGGGAATGGCGCTTGCAATCTACCCTATAAAAACCCACTTGCAAAAGATGATTGGCACGCAGGATGAAGGACCAATCAGATCCAAGATCCAGAACATGAAATAAAACTAGAAAAATATTTAATTTATTTCGAGACAATAATTCTTGTCCTCTTAAATTTAGTTCATTCAGCAGACAGGATGCTGAAAGAAAAACTTATCAAATAGAACATGAGTTTCATTCCTGCTTTATATATGGGTTATAAATCAGAAGTCTTCAAGTAAGGTTATTGTCTGTTACCAACTGTAATACGCCCTTGCATTTATTCCCATAGGCCATGATGCAAGTAATGGAACAGTAGAGATTAATCAAGTGATATTTCTGCAAATGCCATTCCTAGTGTCAGTAGACCACACGCTAGACTTGCAGTAAATGTTGATATACATAGATTATAAGTGCAGACTATACTCCCCCAACAGAGACTGAAGCATGACTTTTCGGGTGCAAATCCATAGACTCATGAGGCTGACGGAAGCCACAACCAAGTGAACAGTAAAATTGTGCAAAACAAAGATTAAAAAAATTATATTTGAAAGAGATTACATGGAACAAGTAGGAGTTTATTGATTATTATTCTGTAGGTGGCTCCCTGAGACTTTTATGATAATAACTAAACATACAGTAGTGGGGGTATCCAGTTAAAATCAAACTCATTATGGTAATTGGTCTATATATTGTATATAAGCAATATTAAAACATGAGTTCATAATTGTTATAATCTATCTATATACTAATATTTGCACCTTCTGTTTGTTTGTTTATTTGTTTGTCCATGCCTCTTCTATGGTAAAACTACAAAGCTGATTAACATGATATTTGGCATGGAGAATCAATAAATATCGACTTCCCATATAGGCTAACCTATGAGGTCATTTGAGGTCATCAGAGATCATTCTCTAGCCAATCTTTGGTTCTAAACAACAGAAAAATGTATTTTTCATATCAGATTTTTCATCTTTCATTCTTCTTACGAATGGCACACATATTTCTTCAATAAAATCATTTCTTAAACAAGTTTTGCTGTTTTTGGTTGGATTTTGCTTTTTTGTCAATGACACACTGATAGGCAGTTCACTGCTGCTAAATTGGTGGATGTTTCAGTTTCTCCCTCTTTCACTTCTATTTTATCTATGTCAACAACTCTACCTAAATCATAGTGAAGGGAGGATTACCCCTGACCCTCCTCTGTTTTCATTGACAAAAATTCTACGCAATTCATTTCATAGTGAAGATAACTTTCCTTCTACTCCTTTTGTTTGCTTATTGAATAAAATTCAACATATTTCAATTCATAGTGAAGCCAAAGTATTGCAAGGGAAGCTTAAAGACAATTCAGGTCATTTTCTAAGACAAACTTCACAGTAATTTTTCTATTAGTTTCTGGGGGGGGGGGGATGAAGTACTGTTATTCATTATTATTAATTTTTGACTACTATTTAACTTCATCTTAATTTTTTTTTCTTTTTTGATCACTACTTCAGTAAGGCCATCATTCTACAACACGCAGTAAACAGTGTGTATTGGAAGTAGAGATTTATGTCTCTATATAAATAGTTTTTCCATTTGTGTTGGGTAAGAAGAATTAAGAAATAATTTTTCATTGTGTTGTCTATTTTGAGGTTATTTTTTTCCCCGGCTATGCCGAGTATCCCTGCTAGTATACACGTAATAGTATCATTTAGTATTCAGAAAACATTGCTGCTTGTTATAATAGGGGTTATGGAAATTTCTTTTCTAATTTCTTATCATTTTTATGTTTATATATTTACAAGTATCTCTAACATTTTTGCAAATTTATGCAAATATAATGAAGCCTTTATGAAAATACAATACTAATTATTTGATTTTAATTTCTTTAAAACTTGCATTTTAATAAACTTTTATTTTATAGAAATATTAAAAAAAATAATTTAAATATTTGGGCATATTGGGTTGGTTCTTCTGTATGCTTCTTTACTGGTTTGGTAATTCAGAGTTGATGACAAGTACTTCAGCAATGGGGTGGTCAGTCAATTGGAGAATATGTATCTTGTAGGTTCTGCTGGTTTGGAATTTCTGTGCTCACTGACTTCGAGAGTTCAAAACTCACCGCTTATATGATAATCGCCTCCATAAGAGAGTGGGTCTGACGGTATGAGGAGATAATTAATTTTAGTTCAGAATATCTCCCCATTTCCGCTATTTAGCCTTTCCTTCTGAGATTTTATTTTACTAACACCTTCTTTAATTACTATTATTCCTGGATACACCTGGTTTTGACATCTTGTTTACCAAAAGAGATTTCCACTTTTCTCCATTGTCTTGAAATCACTATGATAACACGTCGCTTAGTATTCTGATAAGGGCTTTCGCACACGCAGTCTTGCCAGGTCGACAAGTGTAACTTTTAATAACCTCAGTGTAGAATATCTTTCCATTTCTGCTTTTTAACCTTTCTTAACCCCTCCTGGTAGTTCTTTTTTTTTCTCAAATTTCCAACAAAAGTACATATTTCAATAACCAACTGTTATGTACCCATCAAATTCATGCTTGTCATACAACGTTCAATGTAGCAATTATGTACTTGTAAAATCTAGTTCATTTCTCAACAAAGGTATTCTCCTTAAGAATTTTCAAATATCTCTTTTTACTATTTATCCCAGTAACCCATGGCCATCCCATAGTATCACATATGTTTAGATATTCCTAAAACCTATTTATCTGCCCACAAGTGTTTTGAAGATAACCAACCTCACACAACATGAAAATATCCACTTGAATTGTAACTCATACGATTGCAGATGAAATGTCTATGAGAAGACTAGTACTTTGTCTATCCTAATTAACTTTAGAAAGGTGACAAGAACCACACCGGAAAGCTAACATTTGACCAGCCAACACCTTCCATGCACTTTCTCCTATAAGAAGGCAAACTCATTTCAATCAGTGTCCAGTCCTAATTCTGTTGCCTAACAGAATGAGGATTATTCCAACATTTACCAAGGAGATATGCATATTTCCTCCATTTCAAATTACATATGTATGCATTCACACATTATACATATACAACATAAGTCCTTTCTGCAGACACATTTCTTATATGAATTATATGCACACTCTTTCTTGCATACACACTTATATCTTCAACCAATGAAGTAACTTTCAGTCTATTAAAGAAAAGCAATTCTTTCTTCTTCTCTACTAAGGAGAACTCACTATGTCGAATAATATGTATTCTGTAATAAATACATTTCTTATTATGTTACATCCGTGTTATGTATCTTTATTATATTGTAATATTAAATGTGCATCCCTGCATCGCATGCTTATCTTTCACTCTTTTTATGCATCTATACTATTGATATATTTCACTGACAACTAGACAGAGTAAGGAGAGACAAAAGAATCCTTCTTCGCACACATAGTGAACCATAGCCTTTCTATCTCTCTATATCATCAGCAGCTTAAAACACAGTCAGTAAAGCTATTTAGTCAAACCCTTAAGACTATTACTACTACTACTGATGCTATCAGCTTACTACTGTGATCATTGTTTATATTGTAAACTTTGCATTTCAAACTAAGTCAGATATTTTTAATATTAATATAATAACTTTGCTAATTATACCATCATCAGCTGGATATTTATATACAGCATTTATAACATTTTTATTAGATATAATGAGTTTTTTAAAAATTATTATAATCTTTGATTTTTATAACATTTTTGCCAGTCCATTCTTGGGCCTAATTAAGGTGAATTTGTCTTTTGTGAAAAATATTATTGTTGGTCTACTTCTGCTTTTAAAGCTGGCTTATAAACAAACTAATTACAGTGCTTTTTGCTGATTCCTTCAATACTTTGTACTTTGTATGTATAGTCATCTGAAGGCCTTTCAACAATATGGTTAACTCAAATTGTAACAAAGTGGTATTTCAGGCAAATACCACTTTGTTACAATTTGAGTTAATCAAAACAACATATATAATAGAAAAATAACATTTTCTGTGTGTGCAGTAAAACTGAACATTCAAAAACTAGCAGACCATTTTCTTTGATATTTTGGCTGAAAAAGACATTTAATTCTCTCAACACACACACATTATCAAAATAATACAAAAGTAAAATATCTAAAAAATGGTATAATGGACAAAAACATTTACTCAATTGTGTGGTTAGTGAGAGAGACTAATGAATATATCATCAAATATATAAAAGTTCACTTGAAGAGCAACATTAAAAACATCTAAATTACAGGAGAAAATAAAAAATAGAGTCAGGTATTTCCAAGTTTATAATGCTACATTTCATCAAGCTTTGTATATAATCAATGCATTATATTCATCCTATTTAGTGTTGTTCAAACAACATTTCCCATGATCCTTTAGTTATATATATGTTAGTACAAGGGTGTACCTATGGTTGGTGTCACTCAAGGCAGTAACTCTGAACTTGCTCTCTTCCCAGGATATCTAGAATTTTGGTGATCTTTTTGTACTACACAATTTACTTTTTGCATAAAATCCGAGAGGATTTTTTTTAATGTACACTCCTACCTTGTAACATTTCTTCCCATGGATTTTAAATGTTATAAGACAAGAAATCATACTTTTAGTAATAGTTGAAGTTTTTCTTTTTTTTCAATACATACATCAAAAGATACACTGACATATTCACCCATAATGTCAAAACTATTACTCCTAGATCCCTACTTTTAGTTTGCTTTTCATTGCACTACGTAAATTGTCTCACTAACACTAAATATGTTAAAAATAGAAAAAGGTATAATCTTATATAGACAAGTTTTTTGCGTACCTCAAAAGATACAAAAACAGCATTATTTTGGGTACCATTTTAATACCACTACATCAATCATTGATTGTAATATTTAACATGATTCATATTTTTATTGATTTTTGACTGGTTTTTATTTCATCTCTTTTTTTGCTTTTTATTACAACAGTCAGGTTGTTTTATATTCTTGACTATTAAGTAAACAGCATGGATTGGGAATAAAGAATTAAATTTGGACGAGATTTGAACCTGCATCCATAGGTTTCCACTGGCGGGCGGGGGCAAACGGCATCCGTCGATCAAGCCTTCTTACAGAGGGCAAGGGGATTTGAAAGTTGGAACCATATAGTAGTCAATAAAGGATAATGGTGTAGTATACTTGCTTTATGTAACCTCAACTTAATGTTTCCATATAAAAACTCTGTATTATTATTGACACTAAGATATATTCCGAATATATCCTTTTGTACTCCCCTCCCCTACTGTAAATATATCCTTTTGCCCCTTACTCTATTTTTTCAGCCCTATTTAAGGGAATTAATATAAAAACATTGAATAAAAGTCAGTTTCCTTAAAAAAAATATTGATAAGCTTATCTTACCTTTCACAAAATTAATGATTTCCATAAACTTTATATATTTATATAAAAAGAAAGGAACTTAGAATTATCCTTTAAAAAACTGAAATTTATAACCACGACCGGCCCAAGAGTTTCATGCGCCATAGACAAGACTTAAAATTTGCGCCTTGGGTGTATTTTGTAACAGGGCTTCTCAAACTAGGGGTTGCATTCCCCTGGGGGTAGCATACAGATTATTGAGGGTCACAGAAACGTCCAAACAAAGAAATGTTCAAAAGGACGAAATTATAAAAAATATGCAGGCGAATTAAGAAATATTCCATTTTCAAATGATACTGTGGGTAGATGAATTTCTGAATTTAGCAATGACTAATTTGTGCAACTCATTGGAAGAATAAACAAAAAGTTTGAAATTTGCAATTCAGCTGGATGAATCGACTGTCTTTAATAAAGTTTTCTTTGGTCTTTATTTGTTTCTACATTTAGTTATTGTTAGGTTATGAATAAGGACTAATTATATACACTCTTAGTAGTACCTAAGTATGCTCACTCACATTTTAGCACTTTTTAAATAGTATAAAGTTAGTTGTACAAAAAAGAAAAAAATACTTTTGCATACTCACAGTGGATTTCAGACCAATTAAAGGCTGTGTTTACATTATAATATGAAATGCTGATGGATGTCATCAGAATGAATCTTACAAAGAATTGACCTCAGAGAAATTTGATTTGATTGATTTTAGGAAAATATTGCTCACTTTTTACTGAGAATTTAGTGAAAAACACATTATTTGTTCAGTTCAAAGGTCAAGTAACTGAGTTCCTACACTCCCCATACCATATTTACTATCAGCACGTGGGCTTTTTGCATCTTTTTTAATGAATGACAGGATATTGTCAACATCTAATCAATTTTTCGGTAGCTACTTTTTTTCGGTAGTTACTAATAAATCCATGGGGAGGTAACTCAAATTTCTGAATTAAATGTGCTTTCGTACTTAATAAAAAATATCATATTTAATTAAACTAATCAATTTGGGTGTATGTAGGCAGTGGTGGGTCTATGGTTGGTGTCACCCAAGGCAGTATCTTTTTGTACTAAAACTATTATTCATCATGATTCTTCCATATTATTGAATCTGATGGCATAAGCCTTACATTTACTAACAATTTGATTCTTCTTTAGTTTTCAATTTTTCAGTACTCACTTTCTGAAATGATATGAAGAAAATAAGTATGGGTACCATAAAAATGTTTTATTCAGTATCTTTAAAAAAAACTATACAATAAAACTAGAAAGCACTCAGAGTGTGCATATCTTTGCCAACATCATTGTCAGGGGAAATAATTGAACATTGATCCACCCTAAAATTTAATCACTTCTTTCCCACCTTCACAAGATTGAGAATCTTTTGTAATATTGTATGGACAGACATGAATTTTTGGCAATATTGTGTGGTGTGGACATATAACAACGACGTAGGGGAGGTAATTGTGCATGGATGCACCCCAAAATGTAATCACTTCATTCATACCCTACTTTCCATCTTCCCACAAAATTTCATTGAAACCCATTGAGAACTTTTGGAGATATAGTGTGGACAGTCATTAGCATATACATAAATGTATGAAAAAAAGAAACGGAAAATATCTGTTAATCAAAAAGAATCCCTGGATCCGCCCAAAAATGTAACCACCTCTTCCCTACCCCATTTCCCACCCTACCACAAATCTTCATTGAAATTCATTATGTACTTCCGGCGATATCGTGTGGACAGAGAGATCTTTCATTAGAAAAAAGAATTACCAAGAAACTATATGAAAAATCTTTAGGCAGTCATCTTGGTGTCACCCCATCTGATGGTGTCACCCAGGGCAGGTCGCCCCCTATGCCCCCCACCTTGGTATGCCACTGTGTTAGTATATAACAAAGTATATATTAACAGTTATCACAATGTACAGTTTGGCATGTTGGTCCCACAAACCATTAATAGTGGATTCAGTCCATAATGAATAATTCATGTCCTAGAGATTCATACAGACTGAAGCTTGACACAGAGAATAATTGAAATGATATTTTTACCATTAAACTGAGTCATATCATAACAAACACATATCCTGTCATAATGAACCATAAACTGCAAATAACCATTAGGTCAAATTCTGACCAGAAAATCAAGAAACTGTCTCCGTCCATCCCTTTTCTATGCTTTCCAATTGAGAGTTGAATTTTAATTGCCAATTCTAAGTGTTTACATTTCCAGTTCCAAAGTGCAGGAAGTGTGCAAAGTTTTGAAGAACTTCTCTTTGTCAACTTCTTCAACAGTGTCTCTCTCGGCCTCTTGAACCATTTTTAGAGTGGAAACAAAACCCAGGAAATGAATAAACAGGAAGTTGGTTCTCTTGACCAATTCTAAATGATTTGAACTAAGAAACTTATTTTGTAAGTAAATGATCAACTCTGAGAATATATATGTATGTGTGTGTATACATTTCTCCTTTTATCTAGGCATATATATAAATATATACGTATGTATATGTAATATGCATCGGCAAACATATCTATATACATAGACGCATGAGAACTCTTTGGTTAAGGGGGGCAAGGGGCTTGATTTGCTGGAACCTTTTCACTATTTTTCCCGAATTTGAATTATACACCTATGTATATATATATGCGTGCGTGTGAATTTACATATATATTCACAATGCACAAAGGGAATTTCATCTAAGCCAAAAAAAAAGAAGGAGAAGGAGGAAAATTCCTTCTAGGTATAACAGAGTGACCAGGTCAAGTTTGGGAAAAGAAGGGGTCCTAAAATCTGAAAAGAAAAAAATCAGGAAGCAGTGAAACGAACATTGTCAGCTCCGACCATTTTG
>VCCN01000980.1:3040849-3051810 GCA_006491835.1 Architeuthis dux
CCATTATGGAGAGTCTTTTTTTACAGCGGATGTGTTTGATAAGCAACGCTACCAATTTCGTAGGAATCATATGAAAAAAATTCTTCTTCTCCGAAATTTGGAATTTTTTTATAATCCACGACAACAGATTAAGCTGACTTTATCGTTTCGTTTCGTTTCAGCTATAAAAAGTGGCTAGGAAATAGCTTCTGAAAATTACTGCAATTATCTTACGCACGATGAAAATGCTGGATACCTGATCTAGTAATAGCCCAAGTAATGGCCATGTGCTAGTAATAGCTTAAGAAGTAAACTTTAGTAATGTTTAGGATCTAAAAACAGATAATGTGATTGCTCAATTCTGTTAATACTGACCAGGTAATGGCTTTTTTATTCCTTCTCCAGTCGCAGGTAGTTCTCGTAGGATTTGGTTGTCGTCTTCATCAGTTGCCAGCCAACGGTTGCAGTAAAATGTATATTGCTTTTTCATTGCAATGTTTTGGAGTTCAACCTGAGTCCCCACCACAAAAATAAAAAGCATGATAATATTACAAAAAAGTGAGAAATATGGGTATAAATGTTGTCATTTGTCTATGATGATATTGTAAACTTTTCTGGACTATTATCAATATAGATATTGTCCTTGTTACATTATGACTAAATTTGGAAAACAAAATCATTACAGGTCATCTAATTTTGATTAATATAATAATCTATGATTGGTTTTATGGGTCAACTAGGATCAAGAAGTTCTGATCAAGTATCAGTTAGCATTGTTAATTGGGAAGATTTTAGTGCACTAGCACTCTGGACAATTAGAGCTTGGCATTTATATATATGTTACGCCGAATCTGCGAAATTGCCTAATTAGTGAATAAAACTATGTATCTATTTATTTTTGGTAAAAAAAGTTAAAACTATGTATTCTTTTTACAAAAAATAAATAAATACATAGTTTTAATTTGATCAAAAGTTTATAGTAATCAAAACAAGGATAAAAACAACTATTTTTTTACAATCAAAAGTTTATATAATCAAAAAATAAGTAAATACATAGTTTTATTCACTAATTAGGCAATTTAGCAGATTCGGTGTAACGTATATATATATATATATATATACAAAAACTTATAGTAGTACAGTAATTCTGCTGGATTTGGATTTTAAAAGCGATATTATTTCATTTTTAAGAGCTTTAAGGTATGCTTAATCAGAAAAACTGGAAAGGTATAATTTTCAAGATGGCATCCAAGATGGACACCAAATCCTTAAAATACATATTACTCATTCATTATTCATCCTAGACAAGTTTTTCCAATGGTTTCTTGTAGTATCAAGTGTGTTTAATAATATATCAAAAGTTTACCATAGTCTGACCACTGGAAAGGTATAATTTTCAAGATGGTGTGAGTTGCATTCATGAACCCACCTTACTTCCCCAAAAATTGCAATAGAAGGTTTCTCAACATTTTTTTGTAGTGAAAAAGGTGTGCTAATATATAATATACTAAAAGTCTTCCACAGTCTGGCCACTGGAAAGATATAATTTCTAAGATGGCCGGCAAATTAGTCAGCTGCATTTATGAAAAAAAGCCACCTTACACTGGATTTGGATGTTAAAAGATATGCTTTATCAGAAAAAAATATTATTTAGATTAAAATTTTTAAAGTTGTTTCGATCAACAGTCATTTTGACTCAAAACGACATTTCATCAAAAAGACATTTCATCTCAGTTTTTAAAAATAGAAATTTTCAATGGAAATTTTATATTCCAATTATTGTTAATTTTCAGTCTATTTAAATTAAAAATTAAAAAAGTCATTTCGATAAAACATTGTTCGATGAAACGTTCGATAAAAAATCATACCACATCCATAACCACATATTTCTTACTAGACTCAAACATATACGTCTTCATCAACTCATACACACTGATCAACCTCCTGTAAACTCTTGCCAACTCATCAGTGCTGACTTGGCTGACCTCTAGAAGAATTCTCACCAACTCATTGCACTGATTTGCATGTGAACTATCACAAGCACCAAATGCACAGTACTGACCTCAAGTCAATGACACTGTTCAGAGTAATTGCAACCTACATTTATATGGCAATCATAAATTAATTTGTTATTCATTATTTTGATACTGTCTATTTTTCTTTTCAAGCAACCAAACTTGACTACTCTACCATAAATTGGTGAATCCGATACACCATCTGCAACAATGTTGTAGATGCTTTATGTTAAGTGAATACTATCTCCAAATTTCATCAAAATCCATCAAACTGTTCTTGTGATACTACAAAGTATACAAGGTAGGATATACATTTATTGGGCTCTTTAAGAGCCTAAGATAGGGAAATAGATGAAAAGGGTTATAAAAGTGAAATGTATGTCACTAAAGATTGGTGAGATGAATTGAGCAGATTTTAACAATGGTGAAAAAGTTATCATAAAGTCTCTTCTTGGTTTTTATGTTCTCAGCATGAACTCTGAATAAAAGTATTTCATTACTTCTTACAATTCTTTGTATAAATGAACACATATTCCAGTTTATACTGGGATTTCCATGACTACATTGACTAGCTGAAAAGTATTACCCCAGCTCAACTACCACTTCTCCTTTTATGAATGTCTTACAACTAAACTCTGATTTTCCAAAATACTCGCCAACATACCTCTTTTTGGGACTCATATACCAGCAGAAGTATCAGTTTCTGCTAATCCATGAAGTGTTCATAGCTGATTGGTAAAAGATACTAGGTATAAACTAGTCTCCCTCTGGCAATGAGGGTGTGAGTTCGATTCTCACCGAAGGTTTACTATTTATTTCTGATTGCGCTGTTATTCGCTGCCACAGAAATGGTGGCCCGATTTATAAGTTGTATAAAAACAACTAAAATTAGGATGAAGATAAAAACTAGTCAAATTTAATAACAAAAATGGTAAATAATAGTTTTTGATGAGTTTAAACCTATCTTCTTACCATTTCCTGTCTTGGTCCTAAACTCTAGATGACATGACTGGATTTTCTGACTAAATGCAATTTATGAATGATGTATCATCATACTTCGTATCATATGCATCAATCATCATTGAATTTTATTTAATTCTTGAGTTATCTTGTGCATTATCTCAAAGTACAAGGTAAAAAAAAAAACTCTTTGAAATATATTTTCATCTTTTTTTTAGTCCTAATGTAAACTTTTCTAATTCAGGTTACTTTTCAACAATGACAAAATATATTGTCTCTAAAAATTTTGAATAAAAAATGTGAACAACAAAAATAATTTTAAAAAGTGTACTTCACAACATACTATTATCTAAATAGTGATCTACAGATCTATTGAACATTTTGATTTACTATACAAAGAAACAATGCGTAGCTATTATTTCTTCATTGGCTAATACTAAAAAGAAAGAAAAACACAGAAATTACTGTGATGCAGTAGGTAATCATGCTTTTCTAATTTGTTTTTTGCTTATAATAGTTCAGTCAAAACAGGTAAATACATCACTTGTACAAGTGCTTTGCCACTCCTCATGAGTGAACTAGAGTAGGGCACATGTTACACCTCACAACTACCTACATACATTTTCAACTTTGGTTATCTTGAAGACCCTCATTTGTGGCTTCCTGTTTGGACTTCTGACTGAAAGTACTTCATCTCTGATTTTCTTTTCTCTCTCTTTCTCTCCTTTATCTTTATTTTTTTCATTTGTTTGAGTCAGATATTACACTGCAACAGGAAATCTCTTGTTCACATAAAGCAGCCACAAAGGAGAAATTCACTGACTATCAGGATATGATATTAGAGACAGTCTTTTTAGAACTTTTTGCAATCTATAGTAATGGGATTGATGTGGGAAAGTTTAATGATGACCCAAATGATGTCTTTCTTTTTTCCTTCAATAAAAGAACAGTATTGTAAACCAAATAATCTAATTAGTCTAAGTGTTCAAATGGTTCTTCGGACGATTGAACTCCTTCTTGTTATTTGTGTTGTAAACACGATGTTTCAGCTGATCCATTCTTCGGCCTTCTTAAGGTGTAAAATTCGAAGACACAAAAACACCCAGGCCATGCAGTATAAGGGCTACCCTCCATTAAACATAACTTCTGTTTAACCCATCACACTCGGATTTTACACCTGAAAAAGGCTGAAGAATGGATTGGCCAAAACGTTGTGTTTACAACACAAATAACAAGAAGGAGTTCAATCGTCCGAAGAACCATTTGAATATTAATGACCCTTCTCAAAACTATAGAAAATAGTCTAAGTGTGTTTGTATGTAACATAAAAATCCTCAGAAACTACCTGGTAATGTTTGCAAATTTTATATACAGACTTACAGTTCAAACAAAAGTGCCAAAAAATTTCCTAATCCTTTGTAAAAACTCTCAATTTGTTTATTTCCAAGAATAGATTATTTGGTCAAGTGTGCTAATCATACAATGTGTTGAAGGATAATTCAGTTCATTCTCAAACTTTATCTTAAATCATTTTTTAAATCCACTAAAATCATCATTCATTTTTTTGTTTTTAACAAACATTTGTTTTTCCTTTTTGGGTCAAGAAATCAAAAAGTAGAAAGTTATAAAAATTGATCCTTTTTTTGGAAAATGTTAAATTTGTTGGCCTATATCTTTGATCTGCACCAGTTATCAAGAGAAATTTATGTAGGGTAAGCAAATAAGAAATTCTAGTCACAGAATCTTTCAGTTTATTTTACAGATATGAAAGTATATTTTCAATGCTAGAAATTTTGTTTTGTCACAAATAATGAAAAGAAGGTTTATAGTTTCTGCTTTTTAGATTTGTCTCCAGAAAGAGAAAACACTCCAAAATAATATCTGCATGGGTAAAAAATAAATGATAAACAGCTGTATAAAAAAAACAAAGATTATTGTGGACAAATTTCTGAAATCAATATAATAAAATCTACCTTTTCTAGAAACCATCCTGCGAAGCTGCCAGAATTATTGTGCCAAATTCTGATCTTGTAGGGTATTCCAATGTCAATCATATTTATTTTAAACTGGTCTTTAGCACCCAGCTCAAAGTTGTTGCTCTTGTTTGACAAAGATATCTGATCTGATTTGCCATTATCTCCATAAACCATCATGCTTACATTAGCATCGGTTCCAGCTCCTTTCTTGCTTCCAGTGTAAACTAACACAAACCAAGGAAGCACTGAAATAAAGAAGGAACAATTATCAAATTATGCCATATTTTGAGTAGCCCATTATTAATAAGATTCTGGCTTCTGAGACCAACAACTTAACTGACTTGAAATTCTAATAAGTTTTTTTATGAAGATACTAAGAAACATATTAATTTAAATGTAAATGTAGCTTTAATATTATAATCCTGAGTTTAAGTGTCCATATGGTTAAGAAAAGACAAAATGATATACAAACTAGCTGAGATACCTGACATTGTCTGGAGAAAAAAAAACTTCAAATATAACAACACAGGAAAGCAAATGATATTTTGTAGAGATTTCATGAAATGAAATGGGGGGGGGGGGGGGGTTGCACACACTCCTATGCAGGCCTGTGCCAACTCTCAGGAATATGAATTCTCAGTTCTTAATGGTTCACTTTTGGTGTTAGTAGTTCCCATTTCAGAGCAGACCATCATATTTAAATAGTGTCCATGTTTTATTGTCATGTCTGGGTTAGGGTTAGGAGTAGGGTTAGGGTTTTTGCTCAATGAAAAACATGTTTTATTGTTGGATTAGGATCAGATTCCTTAAAAGTATATTGCATATGCACTGAGGCAAAGAGAAATTCACATCTGTAGATTTCCTATGATGGATGGAAAGTAAGGGTCCAGTTCAGCATCATAGTTACATTGTAAATGTTAAAATCTTTAGAAATTTTTTTCTCAAAACTGACAAATTTCCAGAAGGTTGAAGGTCTAATAGATTGAAAGCACATAAAAGAAAAAGAAAAAAAGAAATTAAAATGTTCCCATCACAGTTTGAACTCGGTCCACTGAATCCATTTTCAGGGCTTCTAACCACTGAGCTATTGACGCTTCCTCTGCTTCTCTTAGAAATAAATAATTTTTTAAATAGAAGTTTACAAATTATGGTGACACCCGTTTATACAATGTTGCATAAAAAGAATCCCTCTTTGCAGTTTGGCCGGACATAGTAAACTAAAAGGACCTCGAAGGTCAGTGCCACCTATCCTATGTTAATCTCTGGGTACAGTTACCCTTATATACAAATTAAGAAAAGACCAAATTATGTACAAATTAGCCACATTTACTGCATACTGCAGGAAATGTCAGACATATTTGCTGTATTATCTGACTGTATAGCAAGTGAAAAAAATTAATTATTTTGCAAGTAAAAAATGTATGTGCTTCAATATTCATGTGTATTTTCTTAATTTAGGGCCCCTTTATAACATATGCTACAGGCCCTGAACTAGCTTAATCTGGCCCTGCTTCCATAGCTTTTTGAATTGGCACCATTACATTTCTTAGTGTTTGCAGAGTATCATTAACTCTACTAACTTTCACATCTTTGTTGGCTCTCATATAGATCAGTCATATCATTCCATATAGATCAGCCATATCATCCCATACAGATCAGCCATATCTAAGTACAGTACAAAGTGATAAATCATCTTGCAATCATCATATTTCACTTTAGTAACTATCAGCAACTTAATTAATGCAAACATTGCTTCAGTGAAAAGCTCCAGTTTTTATTCTATATTTTATTACTGAATGTTGTCTTCCGCTTTTGTTTTTATATAAAATATTACTTTATTCCAACAACTTTAAGCCATAACAGAATATCTATCTGCCTCAATGAGAAAAAATGTATAAGTTTATTATTATCAAATCATATAAAAACTATTTATAGGCCATTATCAAGAATTTTTAGAAAATACATCTCCATAATATGACACCCAGTAAAAAATATGTTTTAATTTTATCTGAGATATCAGTGTGGAGAAGAGTGTTTATAGCCCTGTAAACAGTGAATGTTTGTTAAAACAGGTTCAAGAGATGAAAGCTATCTTTGCCTGGTTTGTGATTACCTTCCAAGATAAATTATTTATGTTTCTCTCTCGGTAGATTAACAGCGTACAAATAAATGGCCACACAAGGAGTGATGAATTTACAGACTCTGATCTGGAAAAATTGATAGTTATCAAATAAACATATGTAAGTAACAGAGTTTTTTTGTATTTTGTGGTGTAGTGCTGTGGGAACACATGGGACTGATGTTCCCTTACTTTGTTTTGATTTCCCTCACTATCCATATATGTACTACCAAAATTCTCAATCTGTTTATCTGTTTGCACCCTCAAATTAGCCGAAACGAAGCATTGTAGTAGTCCGGGGGCCAGCAGGGCCTACCACGCACTCCTCCCCTGATCTTACATTTAGGATACCAAAATGTTTCTTAGCATGTCCTCTTTCAGAAAAAAGTTAGGAAGAACTACCTCATTTGCATAAAACAAAATGGCTGCCAGCATACACCAAAAGAAAAATAGAATTTCATATCTCATCTCCCAGTTGACATATTTGAGTACTTTAAAGGGCTAAATCATGGTTTTCAGACATGAGGAAATCAAAAATATGATAATGGCCTATAATTAATTTATAGGTTTTTCAGTATTTTACACAGAAATTTCAAGTATACTTTATAGGCCAAATTGTGGATTTAATTCATGAAGGAGATATATACATATATATTGTTAGAAAGAGAATTCTATCAGCTTTCCAACTGTGTATGTTCCCAATTTGTATCTGTTGGGCTTAAAAGGTTATAGCCCAGAATGTGAAGCTAAGTATAAGGAAAATTTTTGTACCCTAAATGTAGGATCATGGGGTGGGGGTGCACGGTAGGCCCTGCTGGCACCCGGACTATAGCTATTTATATTGAATCAAGGTACCCCTAAAATGCACCCCACCCAACCAATCAGCTATAGAGGCTTGCTTTGCTCACCAGACAGCTTCACTTTTTAAAAAAATTCTTTTAACTCTTCATCACTGTTTGTATTCATTTATGTCTTTCAATCAAGCATCTAAATATTTATAGTTTATTTTAGCGAGTTTAATTAATATATGTCTTTCTAGGTTAATTTATCTGAGAATGTTAACAAACATATTTTCCTTTCGTCTCTTCAATGTACTGATTATTTATTTAAGTATGATGAGTACCACTGCTGTACATAGAATGATTGTAGATACAACACTTCCATGGACACACACACACACACATGCACACAAACACACACACAATGGCAGAAAGGCTACCCCCCCCCCATTTTTATTCTTTCATTTTGCTTTTTTTCATATGCAGACAATGTACCTGAATTAACTCACTGTACTGAAAACATAGAATGGCCAAAACAAATAAAAAAGATTGGTGAATTCACACCTCCCAATACATTAAAATGTTATTAGGAAATGTCAAAAACAGAAAACCTGGGAGGATCAATCAAATTTTCATTATAGAGAATACTTTTGTAAATACCAAAGCCTCATTTTATTCTTCTAAATGTACTTGAGAAGTGTTTGACTGCTGAGTTAATTTGATGAGCAATTATTTGGCATAAATTTTAATAACTTCCAAAGAAATCTATTTTTTCAGAAAATATTCTGCACAATTTTTTGTGTAAACCAGGACACCTAAAAAATAAAACAAAATAAACATTATTTTTATGTGTAACTTTTAAAATTTAAATGGCAAGATTGTGTTATTTAATGCCAGGGATGGAAATGAGCAACGGCGTGGGTGTACAGCATATACCTACTTCTCAATTTCCATTTTTTTTTGTATTTTCAATATCTACTAATGGAGATGTTACTGTATATCTAGTTCCCACAACCCATTTCCATTACTGTTTAATGCAAAGACAATGGACTAACGTGTATATATGACTTTAGAGTGATTTTAGATATTTGTTTACAAATAACTTAAATAAATGTACAGAAATAGGAAGGATTTCTCTTCCCATTTTTATTCATTGCCTATTTATCTATCAAGTTTGATTCATGCAATTAGACTAATTTTAAATGATTACACCGTGCAATGCGCTTTTTCTTTCTGGGTAGTGAATGTTATTTTCTAATTGCTTATGTGTAAAAAGTATGGAAAATGGCTATTATTCACTTCAAACATTGCTTTTGTGACCAGGACAGTGATATTTTGAAATTTATCTATTCCCAATTGTACAACTGGTGAATTTGCATATTTTTATTCATATTTTGTTTTAAAAATCATGTTTTTTCAGCAAAACAACAATATATGAATCTAAATTAAGATTTACACTAATGTTAAAGACAAATGATCAAAAGAGATTTAGAAGTGAGAAATTTTTTCATGAATCAGAACCAAAAATCTAATTTCCCATCATGTTATCATTATATGTTCCTTGGTAGCGGCGTTCAAAGTCCAGTATATCCTAGTGAAAGTAGTCACCTTGCTGCTCAGAATACACTTCCGTGTTCTCCTCGTTATTTATTTTATTTAAATTAGTGAATATCATTGAACCATTTTTGCAATACGCACCAGAAGGAGTAGATTTTTGTATAGAGATAATTAAAAAAACAACACTAGTTACATAATTATTCTTTAATTCTCTTTCGTGGGGTCCCAACTCCTAGAGAATACAAGTAAAAAGACCTCTTTGGATTAGTGATTTTTTCTCATCCTCTTCCTACATTTAGAGGTCTAAATATTTCACGTTTATTTTTAATATTAGTGAATATTACTTGCTTCAGCTGAATCTTTAAGAACGGTTTGTGAAAAAGTGGTAATTTTACTTTATTCATGTATATTACATTCCCATTTGACACTGTTTACTCTTCATTTTTTAAACTGGGAAAAGTGCAGCAGGTGCTTGACAATGAATCAATGAAATTTATGGTAATGATGCAGTAGGTACACACATCAGGAATGGTTTATAAAAGTTTATAAAAGGAGATTTTGAGTTCCAGGACATAGACTTCCAGAAACAAACATAGGTCAGTGTTTAACCACTTGTCTTTCTCATCTTGTTTGGCACAGAAAAACGTCATTTTTGAACGACAAGATAAGCATTGGTGATGAAAATTGGATTAAACAACTCTGGAATGTCAGCTGAGAAAAAAATGCAAATTTAGCCAAAACAAAGAAAATAAAAACATTGAAAACATTGAATACCATTCCTTTGGTATTTCACTGTCTCATCATCCTTGCTTTGCTACAGACATCACTTACCATACTAAGATTTTGGAATTGCACTGATTGCAGACATTCCCCAGTAGATTTTTATCTTTTCCTGATATAAATATTTGAACATTATAAGTAGGTATGTATAAGTAGGAGATATGTAAACAATAACAAAATAATTTCTGTAAAGAAGAAGAGGAAAAATGAGAAGAATAAGGAAATGAGAAATAAGGAAAAAACAGAAAGAGAATAAGAGGAGAAGAGAAGAGAAGAAAGAAGATTAATGAAGGAAAGGGGAGGAAATAAATCTGGCTGATGCAGGGTCAAACTCAACTCCTACTTCTACTTCTATTCCGACTGAAGATGATTACTGCAACTTTTGTATTGTATATATAATAAATAAATTTGTAAATATATAAAACTTTCATTCAGTTGGTAAGAGAGCCGCCTACCAATCACTTGGTCATGATTTCAAATCATGGTAGAGAAATGTTAATTTTATACATCTGTTTGGTTTAACACGACAGGATAGACAAACAGTGAAGAGTTTAAATTTGGTGCGGATTGTTCTTGTATTTTTTATGGATGCAAAAGGTATCAAAATGACCTAGCTAGTAAACGGCCGATAGAGGATCAGTTGGCAGTACAACGGATGGCACCCGTGCATTTGTGTACCCCCCATTGAGTGTTTACCAGTCATTTCTTCTTTTTTTAACATCTGACCATTGTAAACCTATGCTGGCATCATCAGTCAACCAGTACCAAATCTATCTTCTTCGAGTTAATAGTCAAA
>VCCN01000980.1:3052092-3062679 GCA_006491835.1 Architeuthis dux
CACTTGGTTGGCTTCTCCATTCACATGTTCCGATTTTAGGCTTCGTGAACAAAGATTTGGGGGATGGTTTACCGCAACAATTGCATCATTGATGGCGGGATAAACCTCCAGCCGCCTGAGCAGTGTAGTTTTAAGGTGAAGTGCGACTTGCCCAGGGTCGACCCCACCCTTTAAACCAAGGGTTTACATCCCATGGGCCACCAGAGTGGCCGGGATAGGTGCAGAGCCCATAGGTCGTAGGTTTGACAGGAGTGTCCCTCTCCTGACAGATGCCCAAACTAGCTAAGGGGGTCTGTCACCCCACCTGCAGGAATGTTCCGACAGTAAGGCTGAACTGTGGTTAGACAGAACGTGAGCATCCCATAGTTGGTAGAAGCCTGAGCTGGCTATAGAGTTCTACCCACCGTTTGAAGGAGAATCAGGATGGAACAGCTGCCTGTAACTTTGACCACAGATTTTCATGAAAGTGCGGCTGTCTGCAACTGTAAGCGCAGATCCTCATGACAGTATGGCTGTCTGCAACTATAAGCATAGGCCCTGTATATGTATACATGCATACATACTTATAAAATTAGTAATATTTACATATTTCCTTTAATTCTGTTACTGGTTTGTGAAAAATACTTATAAATTTTTCCCCAATGAATAAAATAGAAAACAGAGATTGTCCATTTTTACATAATTTTACATAAAACTCTAAAAAAACAAATGTAAAATTCTGAACATTTTGTTTTTTTTACCCGTCATTTTATATTTGATATTTTTTTTAAAAAGTGATTTTTAAATGAAATTCTTTTGAAGTAGAGTCAGCATATTTTTCCTGCGACAAAAGTCCAACAATAATTCATTTTTTCCAATGTCTTAATTTCTTATATTGTAATTTCATTTCAATATCATGAATGCACTGAAAATTAAGAAATATGTTGTGGGTGTAAAAAGGCCAAAATACAACGGAAGTAGTTTTACCTGGCATCTATCATAATGCTATGACTCAAATGTATGAGCATGTGAGACTGAGATGTATGTTTGAAAAAAATACAACACTGAAATAATAGCTGTAAAGAGAATTCTAATTTTCACTTCATCTGATAGAATACCTGAAACAAATACTATCTGAGAAATATTGATGGCACAACAGTTTATTGTTTTAACCAGAATAATTACATTTCTTTTGATTTGGATTTTTTTTCTTTTAATTAAAATTCTTTGACAAAATTGTATGTGTCTGGGTGTATGCACACACACACACATGTGTACAGTACACTTTATGATAGCTATAACCAGAAACAATTAAGAATAAAGAAGTAGTTACTTATGAAAAAAGATCAACTTCTGTCCCACCAGACCAAGAATAAAAATCTGATGACATTGCAAACTGATTTATTAAAACCCTTTATTTTTAATTCTCCCCACCTCTCTCTTGATTCCTTTTACTCCATTACCTATATTTATGTGCTAGCAATGTATGAATATGTGTGTCTATATAACAGCTTATCCCAAATGTGTAACACATGGTGACAAGGAAGAATTCTGTGTTATTGATACCCTTTTTCCATAACATCATTATCATCATATCTAATGACCCCCATGAGATCTCTAGGCATTCCCTTAAGGGCCTCTTATGATACAGACAGATTCAGTGCAGACTCCAAGACTACCAGAATGCTTTCACTTCCAAAGGAAGGAAGGACATAACTGCAAAAGTGTTTGTCTCTTTAGTGCTGCAAGAGGAACTAAGTGTTTGCTATTTCTGGAATGTCGACTAGCCTCATTGGATTTTCTGGGGTACAGTTCTTTTTTAGGGAGGGGTTTTGTTAGAAGTGGGACTGTGTTTATGGATATTATGGTCCACTGAAAAAATAATTTGATAAAAAATTATGACTATAATGGAATAAAAGAGTTACTAAATACTTCTACCTACAATAGCCTGACAGAACTCGTGCTTTTATATTTTTCCACCCAGCTGAAACCATCAACCCAAAACCACCCCTTACACTGCCCCTTCTACTTTAGGATACTTTCCTCCCTTTTGCATAAAATAGAGTATATAGATATGTATTTATTTCCACACTTAATAAACCATTATTTGTTACAAATTATTTCAGGACCTTCTGCATGTGAGGCAGATGTGCTAACCATTACACTATCCAAATGAACTAAACTCACATGTGCAAACTAAATATTTTGAACAATAAAAATTATATACAATCTAGCACTATGCCTCAGTAAAAAGTACTACAGCTGCTAATTTCTGTCTGAATTTCTGAGAGAGGAATTATCATTATTAGAACATTTTTAGAACATTTTATTTTAGTGTGAAAAAAAGTATACAATTTGTATATACAAGCACACATCATAACAATCATATTTACACAATATCTAGGGCCTTAAACCTTTGCGGTGGTGTAATGAACATCATAATTCTTCTTAAAATCATTTACATCAATATATTGATAGCACTATATATTCCGGTAATCTATTCAAAAGTCCTACCACTCTTGCTAAAAAAGAATTTTCTGATATTCAATCTACTTCTATTTGCTTCTACCATATATGTGTGGCCTCTCAGTCCTTTGTACCCCCTTCTAGTAAACATTTATTCGAACTGGTGTCCTCATCTCTTGTTATAGTCACAATATTTTGGCTGTTGTATCCATCAGCCCTTTTCAGGTGTCATATTTAGAAACGTTTTCAAACTGAACCTTTTATTTAATGGGATTGTAGACAATGGATGATCCTTTTCTTCACACTGTATGGAGAATGGGAATCAAAATCCAATGCATTAAATTAAGGGTTCCATTCAAAATTCTGAAAATGTTAGTGAATACGACTACAGATGCATTTCAATTTAAAACACTAAAAACTTTTTAAAAAATATATTTCATATACAAATTTTAACACAAATTGTGTTTGTGACTTACTTAAATGCATATCTTTACACACACACACACACACACACACACACACACATTAGCTATACAAAACACTTTTTTATAATTACATAATTAATTTGTGTTTGTACTATCTTAAAAATAACTACATATGGCTTCTTGTTAAAATACAAAGAACACTTGTCATAGAATGATGATTAGCAGTCTTGTTAGCCATTGGTAGTGAATTTGCTTCATGATTACGGCTTTCTGCCGAAGCTGGCTTTCTAACACAAGTACTTAATTGTTAAAGCACATATAACTTTCTGAGTCAATAAATCAAGTAACCACCTGCAATGCTTAACTGAAGAGATAACAGAGATTGATGAACCTAATTGTTCTAGTGAAGAAGTCAGTATTTGCTCTCTTGGTTAACATTCTATCCCCAAATCCTTGATCATATTTAAAACCAACAAACTGCTTCTAATCAAAACATTAGACCCTCAAAAAACAAAAATTGAAAAGGATCAATCTATAAATATCAAATAAGCTTAAAGCTGCTTCCACTGATAGCAAAAAGTGACAAACAATGATACTATCATGTATATAACAAACAACCATACTCTTTGCTTTTTAAAAGGTTCCAAAAGTGACATGTTAGGCAGTATAAGAATTTTGTTAATTTCCTTCCATGCTGGTAAGTTGAAACATGTGTTCTATCAACAATCACCAACAGAATCTTGTTTGTTTTTATGCATGAATTCATACTTACTACATCAAATGACACAATAAAAACACAACTTGCTCTGTAAATAAAAGAGACTTTAAAACACCATAACCAGTGGTTTGTGGATTGTGAATTGGATAATACAACATGAGAATCTGAATATCAAGAGTGTAAGATACCATGAAACTCGTAGCTTATGGAAAATAATTACTTTATGTGTACAATATAAAAAATATGAATACGTTTGAAATCTTTCAAAAAAATTGCATTAGGAAATACTTTGTATTCTGTTCTGACATGATTAAAACAAACTTTAAAATATTATGGACAAGAGGAAATTTATCTTCCTCTATTGAAGGTTTCAAATTTTGCCAGTCAATTTTTGTATAATAAAGAAATTGATATATGATTTAAACAATCAATGAAAAAAAGCCACAAGCTAATCAAGAAGAAGTAAGACTGATTTCATATGAAGAAAAAGACTATTCAATTATATCTGTTCAGTTTTGATATTAGAGAAATGCAGGAAAAAGACACAGAAACATTATATTGAGTAAATATTTTGATTTTCTAATTCCAGAAAAGATGTGTTTTTCATCATGGATCTCAGAGGTTAATTTTTCTTTTGATCATGCATACAATTCTCAAACAACAATATAAGCAGAAAATGTTTATTTACAGTTTGATCTTAGCTTGTTCCTGAACAAGTAATAATAATTATTATTATTTTTAAAAAGTTCTCCAAACACATTTCACTTGAAATTACTGGAAAAATCTTGTAAATACTACAATCAACAGCATAAGAGTAAACAGAAAATAGCATGAATAAGAAATATGAATCAGTATTATTGCATTAAATTATTCCAAATTTCATTTTTCTCAGTCATATTATTTGTAATATTTATGAATTTCCCATGAGAGAAAACATTCATGTATATACAAATTTTTTTTGCATTGGCTGAAATTCTAAGGTAAAGTATTATCATTATTTGAGGAATTATTCAGAATAGCAACCTTCTTCGCTTGTTTTTTGGAAATTCAGACTTTTTAGGGATCCAACAGAAAGCGAGAAGAGTAACTTATTCATTGATCACCACTTTTTCCAATTTTTTAATTGTCACCCCCAACACGTCCAAAAGACATTGGTCACATGACAGTTTCTATTGAGTGACTAACCAGACCTGTCTGAAACTTAATATCTATTAAAGAAATTATGATAATAAATACCTGAGACTTTGTTTTTATTTGGAGTTTTTAAGGTTTAGAAACTGTGTTTAAATTTGCTGTTTTCAATTTTATTAAGAAAAAATAATAAAATTTTCCACATTTGATGGTATTTTTCTGCTAGTTACTGATATGAAGTCTTAATAAAAGAACACTATTTAAGCATTTTAGTGCCATTTCTGCTTTCAACGCATTTATTCATAGTCTGTTGTTTTTATTGGTGTGCAAATAAGATTCATAAATATCAAGTTTAGTGTCTGCTACTCCAGCCACCCAAGGGAGGGACTTTTATGTCACTGCTCTCTTCCTGTTAAATTCCCAACTCAGGATTTGCCTTTCGTCCCACGAGAGAAGAAAAAAGACCAAGGAGATATCTCAAATGTGCAAACAATTTGAAATAAATAAATAAAAATTGAAAAAGTAAATAAGTAAAAAGTAAAAAAGAACAAAAATAAGTTTTAAAAATATAATGGAAAAGTAAACTCTTGTCATTTGTTAATTTCTATTTCATTTATAATGGAAAGTTTCTGTAATTTTTGTCTGTTGGCACTCACATACTTGAAATGTGAAATCTTTAATACAAATAGGATTCTGAGGATTAGCACACAGCTCTTTCTTTTTAAAATGGTACTTTCAGATCTGTGTATTTTACCTTTCTATTTGGAAGTATTAGGAGAACACATTGTCAATCAAGATCCAGAAAGACTGTCTAGTAAGAGATATTTTTGTTAATTATTGAATACAAATCTCAAAAGTCTTCTTTTTTTTCAAAGTAATTCCTTACTGTTTGCCTGTTGCAAATAAAATACTAAAACAAAATGTTAAATTTTAACATTTATTGAAGGTGTGATTACGAATGTCAGAATTTTTGTTTTAACTGGACTGGAAATAGAGTTTACATTTTCTCTTTTCATACTCAAATTAATCCATTAACATTCCTCTTCTCAGGCTATAACTACTTGAGTGAAGTTGATCCTTATGGGTTTGTGTCATATTATGCTAAGCTTAATGATATCATTTTTTCTTTTTGTTACCATTTCTTTTCTTTTCACAGTTAAATGTTGTCTAACTATAAGATTTTATTTGTACAGATGGTTGCAACTGACATTCCTACATCATTAGATGTCAATGATGGATTGGGATGGAAAACTCTATCTCAGTGAGAAAGGCCCAAAAGCTAAACTTTTACTAACATTAGAATATATTTTCCACAATCAATATTTAGCCACCAATAACTTTATGTTTCTTTTTCTGCAGGCAAAATGGAAGAATTCAAATAGCACGATCAAAATGGAAGAATTCAAATAGCAAGGTCAAAATGGAAGAATTCAAATATCTGCGTCAAAATGGGAGAATTCAAATAGCAGGTCCAAAATGGAAGAATTCAAATAGCACAGTGAAAATGGAAGAATTCAAATAGCAGGATCAAAATGGAAGAATTCAAATAGCAGGGTCAAAATGGGAGAATTCAAATAGCAGGGTCAAAATGGAAGAATTCAAATAGCAGGGTCAAAATGGGAGAATTCAAATAGCAGGATCAAAATGGAAGGATTCAAATAGCACAGTGAAAATGGAAGAATTCAAATAGCAGGGGCAAAATGGATGAATTCAATTAGTACAGTGAAAAGGGAAGAATTCAAATAGCTGGATCAAAATGGACAAATTCAAATAGCAGCGTCAAAATGAAAGAATTCAAATAGCTCGGTCAAAATGGAAGAATTCAAATAGCAGGGTCAAAATGGGAAAATTCAAATAGCAGGATCAAAATGGATGAATTCAAATAGCAGGATCAAAATGGATGAATTCAAATAGCAGGATCAAAACGGATGAATTCAAATAGCAGGGTCATAATGAAAGGATGAAAATAGCAGGGTCAAAATGGGAGAATTCAAATAGCTGGGTCAAAATGGAAGAATACCAAAGTAAAAGAAGAAGACTATTTTTACAGGAAATATCATTTCTGCTGAGTTCTTGAAAATTAATAATAATAATAGTAATAATTTTGTAAATAAATAAGATACTAACTAATATATTTTCGTTTTTATATCTTATTAAAACCTGAATTATTTATTGTTCTATTCTTAAATTGCAAAAATACACCATGAAATTTCCATAGATTCTGCTATTAAAAATAAATATCAGTATAAGAAATGAACAAGGATGGTTTGTGTGAATTCAGCTTAGAAACAATATCAGCAATAGCCATAAAGAACATCTGAATGTATAAATGATCTTTGAGACAATAATTTTACATTTCATCTTGGGAAATAAAATAAAAGCTCTTATCCTGAAAAAGGAGAACATTAATCTGTAAATTCTCAGAAAAATTCTAAAAAAAATTCTAAAAAAATATGTTCAGAAAGGAAATGGAACCAGTGCAGTCACACTTCTGTCATGTTGTAACCCAATTTAATCGTAAAAATATGCCAAAAACTCCAAATTGTTTTATGATATATGATAATATTTACAACACATTTGAGCAAACGGATGAGGGGGGTTTTCCCAAGAGGTAAAAACTGGGTGTGTTGCCAACTTCTCCAGAAGGAAATTCTCCTTATTGGTCGACTATTCCTCTGTGATTTTGGTTAATGTCCCTTCATAGCTTACAGCCTCTTATCCAGTTTTTAGCACCCTTGCTTTGCTAAAACAAATATAAATTCATTTATGAATTCATTACATATAAGGAAAGATTAATAGAAAAGAAAAGAGATAAAGTTACAGCTGAAAAGTATTCTTTAAATGAGAGAATGTGAAAAGCAGTCTGCAGGTGGACATTTTGGGTGTGGTTCCATAGGATTAGATAATTGTTCTCCATCCCAGAACTAATAGCAAACTGAAAAAAAACCATTATGCATAAAGTTACTCTCCAATCTATCCTATTTGACTGATTTCATAATCTTCCTGTATGAATAACGAAGCTTCATGATTCTTAAAGGACAAAAATGGCTATATATACATTAACCCATTATTTGCGACAGGTGGTAAAGAGTAATAATTATTGCAAGATAAAAGCCCTTGTCCATTGCAAGATAAAAGCCCTGACTCTCAGATAGAGCTGAGTTGCCATCAATCACAATAAAACGGAAATTGTATTGTATTGTATTGTATAGAACTGCAATGACAGGAACTTTGCAATTAAAGAGTTAATTGGAAATATAACAGGTCTGGTTAGTCACTCAATGGAAACCGTCATGTCAACAACATCTTTTGACAGCATGCTGTGTTGGGGGTGATCAATTAAAATATTGGGAAAAGGGGTGATCAATTAATAAGTTACTTCTCTCATATTTTGTTGGGTAGTGATCACTAAAAAAGTCTGAATTTTCAAAAAAAGTGGATACAAACTAGTGATCAATTTAGCATAAACTTACATTGCAAATTGAACCCCAAATTGTTTTTTCTAGACATAAGGAGTAAATGTTGAAATGTTCAGCCCTCTAGCTCCATTGGTGTGACCTGTATGTGATACATACATAGCCAGCCAGACAGACCAACTTTCAAACTGAAAGAAACCTATGTTGACAGTTTTGGTGACAGTTTTGGTTGACGGTTTCTAATATATAAGGCTATTCCATTCATTACTAAATTTATGGTACATCAAAGGGACAAAATACATTTGTCAGCTGGCATCTAAGGAATCATTTGGATGGCCTAAATCAATAGTTCTTTATAAATTTATTTTAAGGTTGTCAGTCTGGAATAATATAGATATGAATTAAAATAACCATGGTGGTCTAAGATTAAATGGTTTATAAACATTAAACTAGTTTCCTCAGACAGCTGACTCTGTTTTTTTTTCTAAAAATAAATATATCAAAAAACAAGTTCATAAAACACTTTCTAGGCTAAAAATTATATCTTTGACTCATCAAAGACTTTAAATTTCAGCAAATTGCGGTAAAAGCTTTTTTATTTTTATATTTCAATAAAGGATTACTAATTTTTTTAAATTTCATAAAAAATTCAAATATGATAAACAATTTTTCAATTAACAATCAAAATTGACTTGAAAAAGATGGAACTTAACTCAACTTAATATAAGAAGTAGATTCTGTGTTCTGTCATTTACATACATTTTCTATTGCTCACTGGCAGGTTTATGTTGTGCAAAAACCCTAACCATTTTTTATAAAATAAAAATAAATTAACTGTCAATATTGTAGAATACATAAAAAGCACATCAGCCATCTTTTAATTTAACAGATTAATTTATGCTTTGTGGCACCCATCAAGTATAACAAAGGGTTTAAAAAGTCATTTTTGCCAAAGTTCTTATCGTAAATGTTTTGTTGGGCTGAGTTGTTACAACAACTGAAATAATGACGTCTAAAATCATTGAATATTGGGAATATTCAATGTGAGTTTTAATAAAAAAAAAAAGAAAGTTTTTTCCCAAAAATTAAAACCCTTTTTAGGTTTTTGTTCTTCTTGAACTATTATCCTTATTTTATTATGCTTTTTTTATAACAAAAAGAAGGATGAAACATATCCTGAAAACAAGTATATTTAGTCACAATTCCTTTTCCTGAAACCTGTGTATATGTATACACACACATATTTTTCTACAGTAAGTGTTTATATCTCCCCCCCCCCATAAAAGTCCATTACTTGTAAATTGATAATGAACAATTGTTCTAATAAAAAACAAAATACAATCAACAGATAATTTTTAATGATAATTAACAAGCCAAATATTCATCAGTGTAGTAATCTACAATTGCATACAATTCTTAACAAATTGACTGAATTCCTGAGAATTTCATTCACTTCATTAGCATATATAATAACATAAATTATAAAATCTGTATTCATATTGAATAGCATATTCTCATGTTTCGTGCCACTTTCTACTTTACTAGAAAAGATTATTAAAGAATTAATAAAGTAGATAGATAGATGGAAATTTGTTTTTAAAAAGTGATAAACTGACTTTTAGTTTATTTTTTTTACGATCTTGGAAAAAAAATGATCCCCCATAAAACATATTTTGGGGGTGATTTTGAAAAACTAATTTAAAACCTGCCTAGGGATCCTAGGAGTACCCACATAAAAATTCATGAGGTCATGTTGAGTAGTTTTTGCAGTAGGCTGTCACATACAGACAGACAGACAGACAGACAGACAGACAGACAGACAGACAGACAGACTTTTGGTGAATTATGATAAGATTAGCTATGGTGGGGTGCGGGTGGGGCTATATGTTGCTTTCAACAAATTGTTTCTCCTTATAAGTGAAAGCATTGAATCAGTTTCTGTAAAGATTATAATGTTACATTAATGAACGTCTTCAATGGCTACATTTTCTTGAAGTTTATATTTATAAAGTTTTAATTAATTTCTGATTAAAAAACATCTTTAGTCTGTTTTTCATTATCAAAATATAATCTTCATTGTAATTTTTTCTTCAAATTCGAAGCTCTATCTTTATTTGACCAATTATAAAATCTACTGTTAACAATCAAATAGATTGTTGGCAGAACAAAAAGTGGAGAAGGAGTGAACAGAAACTACATTTATAAAAGTGGGAATTGCAAAAGACAAATTTCATTTGTATCATATTATTCATGTTTTAATTTTAATCTGAATGTTCTGATACATTTCCAGTTGTGCTTCTTTTAGCAATACAAATATTGTTTAAATATTTTCAAATAAATTATGAAAGTCACTGCAGTTTACTCCTGCAGAACATGAAGAACTTAATTTTGATGTTTACAACAATCTATTTGAACATATTGATTGACTACATGTGGTTCAGTTTGTTAATAC
>VCCN01000980.1:3080315-3099810 GCA_006491835.1 Architeuthis dux
AAGGAACATTTTGGTACCCAAAATATAGAATCACGGGGGCGGTGCACGGTAGACCCTGCTGGCCCCCGGCCTATAGTTGTTTTTTGCTCAGATATGTTTGTTTTCCCCAAAATTTTAATTTTAATTTGTCTTCAAATACCCTATGCACCCTATATATAGATACATGTAAAAGTATATATATGTGTGCATGTAAGTTTGTGTGTGAGTGTATATATATATGTATATGTGTATGAGTATATGAGCATAAACATGCATGCGGGTACATCAATAAGTCCATAGACTAATGACGAAAAAAAAACATTTATTTTACACAACATTTATTTTACACAGATAAACTGCAATGCTTAACCAATGTTTATATTGATTAGACCATTGTCCAATGAAAACCAGAAAGTATAAGAGCCAAAACTGAAGATGGCGGAGGGTACAATGACCGAAACGTTATGAATGTAACAACCAAGATGAGGACAACAGTTCAAACAAATTGGTGTATAATAACAATTGTTTCAATCACTAACTTTTATAAATGTAAACACAAGTTACAAAAGTAATTTTAGATGGCTGCAGACGAGAGAGATTATTACAAAAATAGAATGAATTTTTTACAATCATCCTTTTTCTGTCTTGATTCTCTTATTTCATTTTGAGATGCCAAATCTGCCAAAAAAACCGAAGAGGTTTTGGTTGCTAAATATTAGTTATAACAAGGACATTATAACTTTATCAAACATCAAAAGAATGTGTGAGTTACAAGATATTTTTTGCATGGATATTATATTTCCTAAGTTCTTGAAAATGAAGATAATGGTGTTCTTTTCATCATAAGGCTAATTATAATTTATTTCTGTATAATTAAATACATTCATCTCTCGGTATATAGTTTTGGAGTTCATTATAATGAACCAACAACTATAATTAGAATTTTATAAATTTAAATAATGAATAAAAATTGTTATGCTGCTTTTACATGTATGCATATAAGTGAACATAAGTAAAGACATCTAGAGAAGTGATAAACACTGCCAAATTGTAAAATCATGAATGCATCATTAATAACTGTGATAGAATGAAAGCTAATGTAATTGTTATAATATTAGATAATATTTATAATAATATTTGCTACTCACCTGGAGAAGGAGTACTTGAACCAACAGTATGAAACAAATCTCTAATGGTTTGACCATCATCTTCATCTTTGGCCAACCAACGGTTACAAAGGAATTTATAAACTGTACCTTGGTCTTTATCATCAATAATAACCTGAAGAGAATCAAATATTAAACTTTTATTCCTGTGAAATCTATTCACCTCTGAAAACTGAATACTTTATTATTTTTCTGTGTTTTCTTTTAAAAAATTAGATTCTTCTATTTCTGTCTTTCACAAGGAAGTTTTAAATATTTATAGAGACATTCTATATGGTCCGCAGGCTGCATGCAGCCCGTTAGAGCTCTTGGTGTGGTCTGTGAGAACTTTTCGAAATAGTAAAACCTTTATGCTCTTTAAAATAAATTCAGCGACTGATTGCGTGCAAAAAATCAATTTTGTGGGAGCATGTCTTCATTCAACTGAAGCTTTACTGTTTTTGCACTTAATTAACTCCTTTTACCCCTAAAAACAAAGAAATTCAATTTTTAGAGTTAATGTTTATTCACCTGTATATATACATGGGCAAATTTTATTTTAGAGTTGACACAAAAATGCTGACCCCAACAAACCATAAGTAGCAGCGCTCATGGTCACTCTGACTCTCTTTTCCCATCTGCACCATAGCGACAACACTGTGGAGGGATTCTTTTGAACCCTTGCACTGCGATGCAGACAAATTGACTTTCTTTCTTTTAAAGGAGTAGAACTTTTGTGAGTTATTTTTAATCTGTTCCAAAGTTAATGCCCTTGAATTTCACTCACCTTACTACAGACAAGAAGAAACTTTTGTTTGTTTTGTTTTATCCCAATTCTTCCACATGTGGACATTTCTCCTGACTTTTCTTTGGTCACAGACCACAACTTTATTTATCATTTGGTAGTGTACTGAGTGCTGTATATTTAATTTTGCTTTATATTGGATATCATGAGTGAAAAGAAAAAGAAAAAAATAGGAACTGAGCATAGAGCTTATAATCCTGAATGGACAAATATTACCTCCAAAGACAAAATAGTGGCCTTGTGTGTTGTGAAACGGTATCCGTTCTGAAGGGATATAATTTGAAGCGGCACTTTGAAACGAAGCATCCTATTCTTGCTAAATTGGATTCACATGATAAGAGCATTAAAGCAGCCTGTTTGGTAACTGTTGAAAGTGGTTGGATATCTGTTTTCTATCCGGTATCCCATTCGTAAGAAAAATGATGGATAATTTTTTAATCTAAAAATTATTTGTTTTTGATGTTTAGAACTGGAGATTGTCTTTGAAAATGTTGTTTATACAGTGTAAACAATGGGACGTAACAATTAGCATATAAAAAATTGTATGAAAAATACACACATATTTTGAAATTTTACCAAAAATTAAATAATTATCGTATTTCAATATGATTTTTGGTACTTATTCAATTTTCAATGTATTTAATTATGGAAATTTGGGTGACTATTTTTTAAAAATCAATCAGCCCCCACCCCTTTATTTAATCTTATAAAATCTCTATTATAAATATCCTGTGAATAAAAAAGTTATCTATAAAATCAATAAAGATAAGTCCCTGGAAAAATTTAAATAGTTAAAATCATATTTGAAAACATTTATTTTGTTTAGGCAGTTTGTAGTTGTTTTTTTAAATAAAATATATTGTGCAAAATAAAATAAATATTTGCTCAAAATATAATTATATAGCTTATTTTATGGATATATGTTTTTAAATATTAAAAAAATCTTTTTTCTCCGAGTATAATCATGAAACTTAGTTATTAAATTAAAATGTGCTTTATTAATTGGGAATTGTAAAGTTTAAGAAAATCTAATTACCCAGAGATTTTTGACAGAATTATTTCTAGTTTTATTATGTACATATAAGAAGCAATTAGTAAGTATGGGAGATCATTGAAGAAATATTTTTATTCATTTTTATTACCTCCCTGAAAAGAAATAGAAAACATATTTGCCCAAATACCTATGTAAATAGAAGTTCCTACTTTTTGTTTACAAAAACATAATAAATACATTTTTTAGCAGTAAAGATAATATAACTGTTCCAGTTCTTCTATCAATAACAATTCAAAAAGAGCAATAAGATTTGGTTGCTACTGTTTTGGTTATCATTTATATAAAATAATTACTCTGGTGTGAATAAATTTATTTTTGGTTATAAGTAAAGAAGTAATATTTTTTGATAAATCAGTAAAGTAATTGTTAAAGTAACTAATTCCTATAATAAATTATCCATAGGATGATTACTTTATTTTTGAAATAATTTTTA
This sequence comes from Architeuthis dux, assembly GCA_006491835.1. Lineage (NCBI taxonomy): Eukaryota > Metazoa > Mollusca > Cephalopoda > Oegopsida > Architeuthidae > Architeuthis > Architeuthis dux. Next base: position 3,083,732 of record VCCN01000980.1, read on the forward strand.
TTACAGTTTTCAAATTTTTATTTCAACAGTGTTAACTTTTTACGAAAAATCTTTTCAAAATGATCTAAAATGTGTTTTAATTGTGCAAAAGTATTTTTTCTTCCTTTTTTGTGACTAACCTGAGGCTATTTTATTGTAGTTAAAACCAAAATTAAAACTCCAAAGATATTTACATTATTTGGGGAGTTTTTTTTCGTCACATAGAATATGCTGATTTTAAAAATTTACCAGAAATCAACTAATTACTGGATTTTAATAAAATTTTCGGTACTTATTTATTAAAAGACAAAATTTATTTATAAAGTTCATATTGCAAATTTCAGAGAAACTTTTTTATGTGATTACACCGATGATTTCCTTTACTTGTGCAATCATGTTTCCATTGAGTTTTACACATTTTAAAGATAAATCCCTGGATAAATAAATTCTGTAAGGATGCCTTACTTTGGAATTTAAAAAACTTGAAAATAAAATGAAATATTGTTCTTCTGGGCAACTTTTTACTTTTATTTGAATAAAAAATCAATACTTTTTAAACGATTTCAATTAATTTGATATTTTAAAAAATTATTTTTTATTCTTTCTCTATTCTGGGTTGACTGATATTTTGTTATTAATAATTATAACAATCCTGAATAATAAAATATACTGACATGATGAAAAAATATTTACTGTGGTATGCCATCTCCGATGTAGACTCAAGTAAAATCCCATGTTACCCTCATGGATTATTACTATAAAAATTAATCTATAATATTTTTTTACTAAATTAATTTGAATACTAAAAACGAAATGACTAACAAAAAGAGACTCAGGAAGAAATTGGAATCTGGATAACTGGACAACGTACCCTGCCAAATATGCAAAGATGTGGTAGAGGAAAATGGTGAAGCCCTACACTGCCACATGTGTAACAAATGAATATGTTGCCAGTGCACAGAAGTCCACAGGGAAATCTACAAGACTCTAAAGAAATACAACAACTTGAAATTGAAGTTCAACTGCAAAGAATGTGCTGTGCAAATACCAAAAATAAAACAGCTTCTAGTGATAAACTGAGATGTGTCAGCTCTGAATGACCGTGTTGCAAGAATCAAGGGGAAGATGGAAAGCATTCACCAATTGATCCAAGCAGTTAAGAATAAGTTAGAAATAAATTAGGATCAACTGAAAAACTCCCTACGAGAAGAACTCACAAACCTGGTGCTAGCTGAAGTGAAATCACAAATAGAAGCACAATCTAAACAATCCATTCAGCAGACCAACCCTAAGCAACAAACTACACCTGCCTGGAACACCATACCCCTACAAAATGTAACAAATATAAACACCATCATATCTGAAGAAATGAGAGAACAGAAGGAGTGAGACAGCATCAAGATGAACCTGGTAATCTTCGGATTAACAGAGAAAAATGAACAGACAGATATAGAAGCAACAAAGAAGGTCATTGCTGATGAGCTAGGGATAGATGCAGCCATTGAGAAAGTAGTGAGATGTGGCCATGAAAGACAGCAAACAGGGCCTGAACAAAAACCCAGACCACTGAAGCTACTCATGAAAGACACCAGAAACAGAAAAACAATTCTACATAATGCTACCAGATTGCGACAATCACAAGATGAATATGTCCGAAAATATATTTTCATCAACCCCGACCATACAAAAAACAACAGCTCGATTAAAAAACCTGCAGGATTGCCTATGCAAATGGAGGCAGGACAACCCAGACAAAACATACAAAATAATCAAAGGTGTAGTTGAAGAGGTACATGAAGAAACATCTCATGCAGAGTATGTCATAAAGAGGTGGCAAAAAACCATAAAGCTATAGAATGTGATATTTGCAAAAAATGGATACATATTAAGTGTAATAAATTTCAAAAAACGATTACAAATATTACCAAAATAATACAACTGAATGCTTTTACTGTATGAACTGCATATCTGAAACTATTCCATTCTCAAAACTTAATAACAATGAATTTGTAACATCAGTAGAAAAGGGGTCAAGAAATCGAATGAATAAAAATATATTTGTACTCTCAGACTATCAGCAAAAAATGTTCAATGAATTTAACACTACGATTAATAATAATGCATTTGATGTGGATACTGAGGATAACTACGAAAATGATGAAACTAGTATTCATGCTATTAATTGTAAACACTACAGCCTTGATGAGTTTGCTTCTACAGGATTTAATCCCTCAAAAACATTCTCTATATTACACTATAATATTCACTCAGTTCAACGTCATATAGAGGAGTTTTGGGTTGCCCATAAAGTGATGGACTTTAAATTTGAGATAATGTGACTTTCAGAATCACTACACTTCAATTTGAATGCTTCCATGCATAACAAAGCTTTCGATTTTTTTTTATATAATGATGTCAAACTTCCTACTCCCAGTAAGCACTATACCGACAAAGATCAACAGGGGTAACAACACATTGATAGACAATATTTTTACTAATCATTTGCATCCTGACACAAAGACTGGTAATCTTACAGTCAACCTGTCTGATGGTCATCTTCCCTCATTTATGATAACACCAAGACAAAACCAAAATCATCTTCCGAAAAATCACAACATACACACCCGTAACCTAAAGAACTTTGATAAAGTTAATTTTGTCACAGATTATCAAAACATTAAATGGGATGAGGTAATTGATATAAATAAAAATTATGCTAATTTGGCAATGGAAAACTTCCTAAGAAAATTCAATGACAAACATATGCTACTAAGGAAAATAACTCAAAAACAATTTAAACAAAAATATAAACCTTGGATCTCTAATGAAATCCTTGACAAAATCAGGGAGAAAAGTAAAATATTTAAAAAACATCTAAAATGTAAAAATAAAGACTGCAAAGCGGAGTTATTTGTCTGGTTCAAGGTCATAAAAAATGAGATAACCTATCTAACATGCACTGGCAAAAAAGTCTACTATCAAAAATATTTTGCAGAACATAAAAACAATCTTCAGAAAATTTGGAAAGGCATCAAAGAAGTTATTAATATAAAATCAAAGAATTTTGATCACCCTAAGTCAGAGAAAACACCATCACAAATCCAACTGAAATTTCAATTTCATTTAATGATTATTTTACATCAATAGCAGAAGAGATCATAAAAATTGTAAATATAATGGCATAAAATCATATAGAGACTTTCTGCTACAAAAATCTCTTAAAAAATTTGTATTTGAAAAATTCACCGAAAATGAAATTAAATCGATCATCTCATCCCTGGAACTCAATAAGTCCTATGGGCCTAATAATATTCCCACTTATATTCTCCATTTACTAAAAGATGAAATTTGCAATCCCTTTAGAAAAATATTTAACCTTTCATTTAGGACAGGCAAACACCCTGATGTTTTAAAATTCTCCAAAACAATCCCAATATACAAAAAAGCACACACTTACTAGTTTGTATTCATCGGCCGATACCCTTCTTTCTAAACTCAACAAAATCTTTGAAAAACTTGTCCATATCAGAATCTACAAGCTTCTAGAGGACTATATATTACCTTCAATTTGGATTTTGCAAGAAGCATTCAACTAAATTACACCTTAATCGATATAACAGAAAATATCAGACAAGCCCTTGATAACAAGAAAATTGCTTGTGGTGTCTTTGTAGACTTTCAAAAAGCATTTGATACAGTTAACCACAATATATTGATTGCCAAACTTAACCATTACGGTGTCGGAGGATTTGCAAGGGATTGGTTTTCTTGATATTTAAAAAAACCCTCACAATATATCTCAATACTGGGATTTAGATCTACTACAAAACCAATAATGCATGGCATCCCCCAGGGCTCAGTTCTTGGTTCACTACTTTTCCTTGTTTACTTCAACGATCTACACTGTGCAATTAAAATAGCATGGTCTATCACTTTGCTTATGACACAAATCTCCTTAATACTGACAGTTCTGCAAAATCCATGCAAAGATCAATTAATGCTGATTTAAAAATTCTTTATAATTGGTAACTTGCCAATAAAATCTCACTTAATTGTGATAAAACAGAAATCATATTCTTTCATAAATCAGGTGAAAAAGTGCCTGATCTAAAGATGAAAATGAATGGACACAGAATTTTTCCATCCAAAAACATAAAATTTTCTGGGGATCTACCTTGATGAAACCCTCAATGGTGGATTCCACTGCAAAATCTTAATCAAGAAATTAAAAAGAGCAAATGGCATGTTATGTAAAGCCAGGCACTACATTAACGCTATAGATCTAAAATCCCTGTTTTATGCTATTTTCTCATCTCATCTTACCTATGGTTGCCAGATATGGGAACAAAGCTCAAATATCCATAACGAAATGGTTTTTAAATTGCAAAATAGGGCCATTCGTATTATATCTTTTTCTGACTTTCATGCCATTTGTAACCCTTTATATACTATCCTCAAACTTGAAAATCAAACGGCACTGCAAAATTGTTTACTTGTACATGACTCATTAAATAAGGTATCCCCACCTTATCTACAAGAGTATTTTAAATGTATGAATGAAATTCATTCATTAAGTACAAAAGACTCCAAACTGGGATGCCTCTATGTTCCAATTAGCATAACAATTAGATATGGATTAAATTCAATCACCAAAAAATGCATTACTGTTTGAAATAATTTTACAAGAAAACTTAAGATTGATCTACATAGCCTATCACAATTTGGACTTAAATCTAGCATCAAATCAATTTTCACTAAATATATTCTTCATTGACAAACTCTGCCTTGCTCTTTCCCACAATGTGACTTTGAAGAAAATTCGGACAAATATTTTCTAATTGAACAAATGAAAAACTAAGGGTAATGCTCCTAGATCAGAGTGCTGCATGAATATCACCTCTTCCAAAATCAAAATAAATAAATAAAGGGAGAAAACATAACATTTGAACATTTATGTATTTTTTCATTTTTTTCTTTGTTGTTGATTGAAATGTATGGAAGCCTGTAAGCAATATAGTTATTCTTCATTTCGCGTAATTATCATCATAGTTATTGCCCTTATATTCATCTTCCTTTGAGGATTACTTATTTTTGGTAGATTTTTAACTAGAGAGTTTAATTTTTTTAAATCTTTAATTAGCTGTCATTAAATATGGTGTAATTATTGGCTTATTGTTGATTAAAGTAAACAGTGATGAAATAACAGTCCAATTCTACTTTATAATTAATGAAATTTGTTTGGTTATTTTGAGACAAAAAATGGGCTAATTTCTTTTTGCAAAAAAAACAAACAAAATTTTTAAAATTATAGTTTTGCTTTTAAAATAGGTTATTGATTTCCTATAAAATTGGTCATTCCTATCATAAAAAAGTCTAGTCTAGTAATTTTCAGCAATCAATGTGGCCCTTGCTGCTTTCGAGTTGTGCAGGACTGCAAGACTGAACTAGATAAAAGAACACTAGTCAAAATATTTGTAATAGTGAAATTACTTCATCTCAGAAGCTGAAAAAAATTTAAGAGTATTGAGATTTGTTGAATCACCAACCCGACCGAACAATCAGTCTGTATTCTTCCCTTTTCATTCGGTTGTTTTTGTTGTGTTTGCACTAGCGAACACGGATTAGACTCTTTTAATCTTGTGTAGGTGTAGCCTTTTGCCCTAGAACCTTGAAAATGTGTATGGGTACTCCACTAGACATCATTGAGAAACTGTTATTTTTATTCTTCCATTTTCACTTGCTTGTTTTTATTGCGTCTGCACTACCGGACAAACCATTTGGCCTAGAACCTTGCAAATTCGTAGAGTACTCCACCATACATCTTCTAAAAAGACCCATTTTTGGTGTGTTTCAGTAACAGAAACAAAGATTTTCAGCCCTTTAAGCTCATTTGTTAGGCTGCAAAAAAACTATTTTAAACCCAAATTAACCTCTGGTGACACCAATGACCCTGGAACCTATCTTATCCTCTTTTCCCAACCAAGTTAACCATATCTACTTACCTCAAAGAATGTAATTATTTGGTTTCAATTTGGATGAGAAAAAGCTATTTTAATCCAAAATTGACCCCTGATGGTCAGCACCACCTATCCTATCGAATTTGAGCTTATCCACTCAACCATTTGCAGGGTCCAAAACATTTTTGTACTTCATAGCAAACACAATGTTAGAAATTGCCTCAATTGGTTAGAAACGACCAGAAGTAACCTCTGGTGACCTTGAATAACCTCTGGGGTCAACCTCACATAGCCTATGTCACAACTCGATGTCTTGTCAGTCTTAATGCCAAATATTAGGTCAATTGTAGTTTTAGTGTGATACTGGCACAAATAAACACAAACAGGAGGCTTTGGTATTAGTATAGATATATGTAGTCATACACATAAGAATATATATGCCTTTATTTTGGTGGATATATGCATTTACTTATATTCCAAATAACATTTTTCAATATTATTGCAAGATGCATGTAACAACATTGTTGTTCTAATCAGCCATCAGCTTTATTTCTCTGTACTACAAATTAATAGGAGTTGCATCAATCTCTAGGTGGAAAAGAATGTGGCTTTCATTTTCAGTGGGGAGATAAAGAATATTGGTTTGAATTTTAATGTCCCTTTGGCTAGGGAGGGAACCTCTAAAATCAATTTCTTTGAAAGAAAGACATGCACACAGCTCCACGGCTGGAAATCGATTTCTTCAACCAGCAGAATTTTCCCCAATGACCGACCCAAGAATTAGGCGTGTGGATTCACTTGTTTATATGGAGATTCTAACAACAGATCCATTAATCACTTTCTGTTGGTCAGGGTCCATCTTTTTCTTATTAGTCATAGCTGCTAATGAAAATTTTGGATAATCTGGGTCGATTGAAAACCCAGATTTCCGCTCGCTGGCCCCTAAAGCATACACACCTTCCTGGGCTATTGTTCTTAAGATCCAGAAATGTTTTGGCATTTTAGAAAATCCCATTGTTCCATTTTTTATCACTCATCCCATAAGCCAGGTGGTCTAAATGCCTCATTAATCACTTTTCTATTTTCCTAAGAATTTGTTTTGATATTTTCATTTAACACATCTGTTCTGTTTTAATTTCTCTATTGTTTTATCACCAGCCGGTCAAGGTGGGGTGGACTAACATCCTTGTCCTCTTAGTTAAATATTTAATCAGCCCAAATGCAAAACGGTTGCTACTGCTGGCTTGTAGTAAATATTCTCACACCCATTGTCATGAAAAAGAAGAACCAGAACTTACATATTTATAGTTGCAAGCATACACTTATTTTATTTCACCTTCTCATACAAAATTTAAAAAAATTGATACAAGTTTTTCTTTGTGAGGCATAATTTTTGTCTGTTTTACATTCTTATGATACTTTCATTATTCTTCTCCAGTTTTGATCAACTCAGGAAATGAGATGTCTGGATAAACAAACAATTACATAAACAAACAATTAGATAAACAAAACAAACTTGTTGGCCCACCCACCTTCAGATGCTAGAAAAACAGTTTTTTCTTTTTAGCTGCATTTTAAAAATATGTTCAACTTATCTGATGATGTGAAAAAAATGTTATTTTACTCCATAATACACTGAGATCCCAGACTGGAGATTCATTCATAAAGAATTTATCTAAACTAGTTTTTAATGTAAATTTGGTTTATTTAAACACATAATTGTATATTTTAAATTGAAAAAAATGGAGTGTTGAAGTACTTCTGTAATAGAATCTAACTTTTGTTTTTGCCTGTTTATATATATATATATATATATATGAGTAGATGTGGGGGTACATATATACATATACGTGTACACATATATGTGTGAATGCAACCATTTATATGCAAATATGCGTTTGAATATATGAATTTATATGGCTCTCCCTCCCTCTCTCATATACATGTATATATTTATGCAAATATGTAAGTGGAGAGAGAGTGTGGCATTCGAATGTGACTTTTTAACATTTTATGTGCATTATGATGAAAGGAAAACATAAATGGAAAAAGTATAAAACATATTATTGATATGTATATAATAAGAGGGAAGGCATTTGTGTGTGTGTGTGCATGTGTGGCTTCACATATATATGTGTGTATGTGTGTGGCTTCACACATATATGTGTGTGTGTGTGTGTGTGTGTGCATATAGATACACTGAATGTCTAGTAAGAGAAGTGCAGAGAGAGACATGTCCTTAACAAACACCAAAGTGAAAAAAGCAAGAAAATAGTTGGCGTTGGCAGACAAAGCCAATAAGTAAATAGTGAAAAGACAAGGGACATTAATGTCAGGAGAGAAATTGTTCATGCGCTTATTGTTCTATTACCCTGAAGGGAGCCTCCTCGTATGGGACACTCAGCAGTTGACTTTTCTGTTGTTTTTTGGTTTTTAATTAATTTTTTAAAATTTTTATTTTTACCTCTTCTTTTTTTGCTGGAACAGGAAGAGATGGCAAGTTAAACAGTTTCTGGCACACTTTTCAAATTACAGACAGTGTTACATTTACTGTTTTACATTGTTTTCATAAAGTCTAATAACCTGTACAAAGAATAAGAAACATATTTGATGACCAAGGAGAAAAATATAAGAGTCAAAATATAAAACAAGATGCAAAATACAAGACAAGCATTGCAACTACATAGATTATTAATAACAGATAGCACACTTGTATGTGTTTCCTTTTTAGGGGCTTTAAGGTATGCTTAATCAGGAAAAAAGTTTTCTACAATTTTTCTAGCAGTTGGAAAGATATAATTTTCAAGATGGCTGCCGAATCCTTAAAATACCCATTACTCATTCATTATTCATCCTAGACAAGTTTTCAAATGGTTTTTTGTAGCATCAATTGTGTTTAATAACATATCAAAATTTTACCACAGTCTATCCACTGGAAAGGTATAATTTTCAAGATGGTGTCCAAGATGGCTGCCAAATTAGTCGGCTGCATTTATGGAAAACACCCATCTTAAGCTGGATTTGGATGTTAAAAGCAATATTCATCATTTTTAGGGGATTTAAGGTAAGCTTAAGCAGGAAAATCAATTTTTATAGCCATAGCTACTAGCACTATGAATGCACAAAAATCATAAATTCTATATGGGCTGCATTTATGAAAAAACAACTGGACAACTGGAAAGGTATAATTTTCAAGATGGCATCTAAGATAGCCACCACATCATTAAAATGCCCATTACTCCTCCATTATTCATCCTAGACAAATAATTTAGGTGTCTATCCTCATGTTTTGGGGATTTAGGAATCCAATTGAATTATGGTGAAGTGTTCACAAAAATGAAGTGGTTACAAATCGCATAATATTTATTTCTGACAAATACATTTGATCTGCACCAGATTTTAAAATAGCCATAGTCACACTCCTCTTCATTTAAAGGTTGATTAAGTGGATTCTCATCTATCCAAAAGAATATAAATGTCTTGGTAATTGAGGGTGGAATTAATTTTTTTGTATTGATACTTGTAAACAGGGGACAGTGTTGCCTTGAAAGAACGTCCCAAACAATGCTAAGTGTGGCAATTTGGATGTGGAGTTTTATCATTAGACAGTTTATCATTGACCCATGTAGTACCTCATATCACTCACCATCCTAGCAGCCAAAAAGCTTTCGTTTGTCAGCCCAGCCCTAAATTGGTCATGGCAATCCCTGCCACTCTTCTTCAATATAATACTTCAGACTGCAACTGATCAGAAGAGGTTGATGATGAAAGAGCACAAAATACCACACGACACTGGGCGATTTGTATGTAGACAGTAGGTAGTATATTTTAACATAGTCCCACAATTGTCAGTGTATGAATATGGACGTCTATGTGAATGAGTAAGTTCAAAACATCGAAAAGTGTAGTAAATTAAAGTTACTATGTTGTTTTGTCGTTATCTTCTGGTTTTTGGTGGGGACACTGAGTTTATATAGGCAATGGATGGATGAGATCGACCATTTACTGATTGGACAAATGTGTTAGTGAAGTAATTACAATGTAAAATTGACTCCCATAAGACTATTGGATCATAAATCCAAGTTACCTCCTCTTGGCATCCTTCTTCTTCTGCGTTAAGAACTTTTCATTCTTGCAACCTTTTCAAGATTCAAGGAAGTGAACTGGACTCTTTCAAAAAAAATTACTTTTATTTTATCCAGACACAATGCTGTCTGAACTAACTACTTTTTTGTTTTTTGTTAATCATTTTAATATATATATTATATATGTTTGTTATATAAATGTGTCTTAACTATTATTGTGTATAAAAATCTTTTATCTCTTAGCTTTAAATGACATAACTTAATGTTCTCATATTTAGCTTAGCTTTAAATGACATAACTTAATGTTCTCATATTTAATTGAAAATATAAGCTATTCTTATAAAAGAATATTTTCACTAGATTAATATGTATAATCCTGTGTCATAATTCAGTCTTTACAATGTTCGATGTGATGATCTGAATACCTTGTGTCTATCGACTTTTTCTATTAATTATAGCACTTGACTTTATTAGTTATCTCCCTTAACTTTCTATCTATTATGTATATTAATATATTATATTATCTCCCTTGACTGTCACTCTTCAGAAGTGAAAATTTGAATCAAATGGTAGCTATGTTATTTGTTTAATAAAGCCTTCAAAAAGGTATATAAGCTTCTTGTCTTATTTCAATTATTTATTGTAGTTTTAACTAAAGTAATAACACTTATTCTTTGCAAACTAGTTAAGTATTAAGACACTAGTCTTTATCTAGGGGGTTCAGAAGTAGCTCATTCAATAATGCTCTTAGCATTCTTAAACTTTAATCTAACATACTATATTTTGGGTTATTATGTGTTCAAATAAATTAATTCCTGTTAATGAAGCCCTATAAGACCAGGAAGACGCAGAGAATTACTAAGCTTAGTCCTCTTCTGTGCTTCCTCAATTTTGGATATCTTAGCAGATATAACCACCTCACCCACTGTCAAATGGAGGAAGTCAATTAATTAGTCATCAAAATGCTTCACAGGCAGCTCTTTTACTTTGATAAATTAGGTGTCAAAGTTCATTTGGAATCACTCGTGTATCCTTCTATTCTTTTGAGGGATTTGCCTCTCTTTAATGATATGACAGAGAGAAGACGATTATAAGCACCACCTTTTCCCCAGACAAATAATATGTAATTATGTTCACTGTAACCGAAAACATTTTTTTGAACCTCTAGCAAATACCTGGCTATGATAACACTTATTGTCTGTGTTACCCAGAGCATTCCAATAATCCCCTGAAACAAATGGTCCATAAGAAAGAATACTAACTGCTAAAAAAATGGCCTTCTTTCAATTGGGTTATTAGGTGCATATAGGCCAATGATTCTTGGGAAACTCTGAGTGCAATAACATTCATCACAACCGGCTTCTCACAAGATTAATTTTTGTGTTGAAAGAGTGTCAGATTAATGCTGAAATTCCTCAAGAGAGATAAAATCAAAAAAATAGAAAATTGCTTGTCAACATCTTCTTTTTTGTAGTGCACACATATCTACACATAGAAAATCCAAATCCTTCAATAAGCGGGTAGAGAATTCGCTTGCTTTCACATTTGAACTGGCTAAGCTTAAAGCCATCTAGATCTTGTCAGAAACATCAGTATTATGTTCAATAATAGTATGTCTTCAATGTCCAATGGGAAAGAACATTGACATTGACCCTATCATAGCATTTCCTTTTTTTGAGGTAGAATTCCACATTGTCCAGGTAAAACATGGCTCATACAGAGTTTAAACTGTTTTAGATCTTCGTGTGAAGAGGTGAAGCAAAGTCCTTTTTATTGGGACAGTTTTTCTTGTCTGCAGTGAAGGTTAGACGACTGAACTATTTTTCCTGGATATAATGCTGTAGTTAGTGTGTTAGGCCAATGAGGTTATCAAAACTGCTTTCAATATTTCTTTTCTTTTTTTCACCCCCACCGACAGATAATCTTTCCAGATCATCCATTCCTGAGGGTTTTCACAAGGTAGGCGGAAGTTTTCATGGGGTTTCCTTTATTACCAATGTTTGTATATTGATTTGTTGATGTTTTTACTTGACCATAATCCTGCTTTCTTCCCTTCACAATAATTGGCATTGACTGCTCACCACAAACTGAAACATCAGGAATAATGACATTAAATGCATTTCGATCTAAGGATCAATCCACAACCTGTACTGGACAGGTAATTTTGCTACAGGTTATAAATCTATGCAAAAAAGTGGATAATGGCCCCAAAATTTCAAATATTGACATTCATCTCTTCTATCAATCAAAGAAATGTCTAAATAATCACTGGACAGCATTTCAAAGTCCTTCTTCTAATCACTCAATAATGCGTCAAACTTAGTGTTACAGCAAGAACTAAAAACATAACTCACTCATCATCTTTTCAATACAAAGACTAGTCGGCCGCAAAAATGAAGAAATGTTAGAAGCAATAACATCATTTGAAAACTCGATTACTTGATTTTGATTAAGCTCCTATGAATCAACAAAAGCCAAATGCCAAATAAATCTTGTTTTCCACACTAGTCAAGTCTACTTCTTTTTAAAATAAAAAGAATATGCAAAAAACATTCATCTTTTTGAATGCGAATGCTTGCGCGATCTTCAACCAACAGCAATTCATTTCAAGTTTGGTTTTTATTATTCTCCCACTATGAGCTTATATATACATATGAGCATATTAACTTCAAACACCCATAGTTTCACACTGCTGGGACGATGTGAAAATATACTTGCCCCTGCCTACGAGTTACTGAACTGCTAAATAAGACGGCTACATTTTGCTATCATGCATATGCAAGATAACCACACAAAACTTACAATTAACTTCCATTCTTTTTAATTCCATGTTAATATGTGTAAATAAATCCTTTTGTTAATGTTGTGATATAAAGCCTTGTTTATTTTGTCCACCACATCACAACCTTCCTTTTACAGTACAGTCAACTAAGAATTGTAGTGATTTCTTCACTTTCCCAAACCAATCACCCAATTTCCTTAGCAACACGAGAACAATGGGGTAGACAGAAGAAGACACCCAGTCTAAGGATTCAGACTACTTAATTGCTGCTAGGTTATCCCATCACTTCTAACACCTATTCAAACTGTTCTCTTTCCATTCTAATCAGTTTTTTTGGTTATGAAATCTTTTGAATGTTCTCTTTTTGGTACTTTCTTGCATGACCTGCAACATTTATTTATTTCCACTAACTTGTCAAACCCTGTTCTACTCTTTTTAATGACACCAATTTCCCTTGATGATGATGATGATGATGATGCTGAAACAGGCTACTGAAGAGCTTTGGGGTGAGGAGAATGTGTATATCCTCTATTATTATCAATTTTTGTATTTTTTTTTATCTTAATTTCAATTTGCTTTTTATCGTTTTTGCCCAAATTGTGGTCTGTTTAATCTGAGTCAGCTTAAGGCCCACACAAAGACTATGGAGCAGCTAGTCATAGAGCTTCTATTTGCTGATGATGCAGCCTTAGTTGCTCATACACAGTCAGCCCTGCAGCACATAAACATTCTGCTTTGCAAAGTCTTGAAGTCAGCCTAAAGAAGAATGTAATCCTTCACTTTGACAAGGGTATCATCCTCCATTGGCTAGACAGAACTGAGAACAGTCCAAAGGTGTGGGTCATATCTGGGTCATGGGGTGGGTCATATCTTCTGCCGCGAAAATAGATAGACAAAACGCTGGCCAAAACAAACAAAGCTTTAGCAAATTGTACAAACATGTTTGGAGAAATATAAAAATAAAACATTAAAAAGCGGTCGTACTCACTACTCTCCATTATGGTGCCAAACATTGAGTCATCTATCACTGAAAATACTGAACAATTGCATTCACATTTATGTGGTTAAATTGATTAGGTAAAAAACCTTGCCTAGAATTATTGAAATTTTCAAATATGCTGCAGCGCCCCAGAGAACTGCAATGTCCCTGCGAACTAAACATAGAGCCGTGGCACACACTTTAGGAATCACTACTCTAGTCACATATTTAGAATGGAAGGCTATTGTCTAGGCTAGGTCGGTGAACTGTCCGTGGGTCAGTGAGAATGAGGAGTGTTATAGAAGAGATAAAAGGAATTCTTAAATAAATCTTTCATCCGTCGTGACACTGGGCAATGCAAGCTGCTGACAGGGAAACATGGTGACAGACTGGCATCCACCAGGCATAGAATGCCTTCTTATACATCTGTATATTTCGCTTGTGTGATACTGCATGAGTTGTGTCATCATAATGTAAAAATACCATAATGAAGAAATTTAAATATTGAATTAAAAAAAAATGACATCTATAATCATAATTTTTGGCCCCAAGGTTGGATCTTGATAATGCCAAAATGAATAACCAAAAGTGCTCAATCAAAAAACTTTTGGACACTTCTTACATACACTAACCGATGTTCACTCACAGGGAAACAAGAAAGGATAAGTACAAAAATTGTTTTAGATTCTTTGTCTGTGACCTTTAATCAAACTTCAAACTTGTATTAATGAAGGACTGCTGCCTAAGTACACACATATATATACACGTATATATATGAAATCAAATGATGGATAATTTTATATCCGACAGAATATGATAATTATAATAACATTTATTAGTTGAGAACCTATATTTGCCTGGCGCTGGGATGAGCGACTGCTAAATGAGCGGCCTAAATCGTAAATGTGAATAAAGAAACAAACTCTGTGCAGGAAACAAACCCACGTCCAACCTGGAAGCTACCGTATATGCAGGTACTGCTCTAACCGACTGAGCTAACGAAGATCTCATGGTAGGCAGGAGTTTTTTATCCTACACTTTGTTGGCTTCTCCATATGCATGTATGGATAACCTAGGAAACATTATATCAAACCATAATAATAGAATAATAGAAACGAGAGAAGTAACATAATAAGGAAATGCAACTGCAAACTACCAGGGCAATGCATCCTATATATTAAATGCCTAACAAAACAAGTAATGTATTTAGCAAAAATATCAACATTAGAAAATAATAAAAAAGACGAGAAAGCATATGTGGGAATAACAAAACTGGAGTTTAAGGCAAGATTAGCCAATCATAAGCCATCTTTTAAAAATAAATTTAGAAAAACAGATACAGCGTTATCAATATATTATCGGAAATTAACAGCCAGGAAAAAATCCTGTAATAAAACGAAGCAAGAACATGTAATAGTTTAAACTCGAGGTACAATCTGTGCCTTGAAGAAAAACTAAAAATAATAACATATAAGGAAAAGGATAAACTTCTTAATTCTAGATCTGAAATTACAGTCATGTGTCGCGACCAAAAGAAATATGTGCGAAAGTAAAATAAAAATATAATTAAAAATAAGAGAAGGAGGCAGAACCACAACAGCCTAAGAACCCTTAGTAACCCTAAAAATAAAATAAAAATATGGCAAACATGAATAGGAATAAAAATTTAAATATTTTAGGGACCACTCACAATAAATAAAATTATAACATGACAAACAAGAATAGGAATAAAAAAAACAACAGAGTATCCAAAACTGAATGTCAAATGATAATTGGAAAAAATATTTAAGATGAGTAGAAATATGGAAGAGGAGTAGAAATAACAATCACGGAATAACTAAGATAATTAAGACCAAAAGAGAGAATCCGAAAAATGACCAAGAAGAAACAATAGAGGGTAGAAAAAGGAGAGCAGTGATAATAGATTAAGATGGGCGGTATAAGATGGGAGGATAAGAACATCAAACCAGGCATAGACAGGGTGGTACCATCATAGATGATAAGGGATTAAATAACGCTATAATGAGTGAAGAGAATAGACACGATAGATAAAGATAAAGGGAATAAATAGCGATATAATGAGTGAAGAGAATAGACAGGATAGACAAAAATAATAAAAAATGAAAGTGACAGATATAAAGTAATAAAACAAAGGGACAGGAAATAATGGTGCAGAGCGGGTAAAAAAGAATGCCCGTGGATGAATTTGAAAATACCCACCCACTAACAGATGAATCAAAGGATAGGAAAAAAGTTTTTTAGTATAAATTGGAATTTTTATTTAATGTTACATCCAC
>VCCN01000980.1:3153572-3177074 GCA_006491835.1 Architeuthis dux
TTTATTTATTAGAATAAAATAAGACCTTGCGTATTTCTAACAAATTTTTGTAGATAAGTAAGACTTGTCAAGAGAGCCGCCTACCAATCAGTTGGTCGTGATTTAAAATCACAGTAGGGGAATGTTAATTTTACATATCGGTTTGGTTTAACGTGATGGGACAACAGTGAAGAGCTTACTCTCCTAAATTTGGTGAGGATTGTTCTTGTTCTTGTTATGGTAGAAAACCAAAGTCAACTCCAGTCTTGGACTGGAGTTTGACAATAAATATATAAAATTACACTTGTTGCTATGAATCTCCACTGGAAGAAAGAAAACTGATTTTGAACTAGAGTGTAAGTGCTATTCCAAATAGATGGACCTAATTCGAAACATTCAATTTGTATATAACATTACCTTTCAGACAATTTAAAACAGAGAATGAAAGTAAATCTGAAAAACATACTTGGAAATAATCAATATTTGAGAAAGAAACGAGTTGTTGATTTGACTATATTTTGGTATTAATTTACATCATCCTCAGAAGAGTGCAGCTCAGAGGATAATCTGAATAAATATCGATATATTAACAAAATCATCCAAACCAGTGTTTCTTAACCTTTTTTGCACCATCTCGACAGCTAAAAAAATTTGATGTACCTCTTACTATAATTGGCAGATTCTTTATAAAAAAAACCATACTGATATATAAATTTTACTAAAAATTTTGTAATTTTTCTCTTAAGTGAAATTAATTAACAATGCAATTACCTCATTGCTTTTATACCTCACAAAGTTAATGAGTAAGTCATTAGTTAGTCATTGGAATCTATAGTAAAATGAGTAATTAATAGTAATAGTATTGTGTAATCAAAAATTAACAGTTGTGTATAATAAGTAATTGATCTGTTAAGCCTTAGCATGACTCAATTTTGAGCCATGGAACACTTTTCGCACCCAAATTCCAAATTGCCCCTCAATATATTCAAATTGCCCCCTTGTGGGGTTTGCGCCCCACATTCAGAATCACTCATCTAGATTTTTTGTTTTTCCATACTCATGAAATTGAGTGTGCAATGATTTGGCATAGCTAATATTAGTAGCAGATTGATAGTATTGAAAAAGGATTGTTTTTTCAAGCTCAACTCAATTATGTAAGAAAAAACTGGATTTGAATAAGAGCAAAAAAGCACAACTAGACTTTGTGAACTTGAAAACTGCTGATTCCTGAACATTTAAAAACACTTAACAATCTTTCCGAATATCAGAATTCATTGAAAATTTAGAAAATCCATTGTCTATGTTACAATTAATAGTCTTACCTCTTGTAACATAAGATAATTAATAATCTTATTAAATGTTTTCAAATAAATGTCATTATTTAAGCCAAGTGAATGACTTGGAAAAAAACAAAAAACTAACCCAAAAGTTTTTTTGATAATAAATAAATGAAAATTATAGCAACTCTCACAAACTATGTTTATGCTCTTTTAAAAGTAAAACGTATTGCAATAATTAAATATCTACTTTGAAAGTTTAATTTTAGTACTCACAAATGATTTCTGATCAGATAAGTAATTACGTTTTTGATTGAAATTTTACCGATTCCTCCATAATTGATGGATCTGTCACTAGGAGAATGAAATAGAGTTGTAAAATTCTTTCAAAAATAGATTGACCTCAAAGAAATTTGATTAAAAAAAAAAGAAAAAGTTAATGATTAATTTACTGGATTTGGGGGGGGGGAATATTGCTTACTTTCCACAGAAAACTTCGTGAAAATGCATTTATTTAGCAGGGGGGATTGTTTACGGGTGAAAACAGTTCAAAGGTAGAGTTTCTACCTCACCCACTGTCAGCGGCGTGTTTGTTTTTAATTTTTAATGGATGATATGACAGGAAATGTCAACAGCCCATCAAAATTCTGTCAACACCTACTGATAAATCACATTTCTGAATTACGCGCTACCGTACCTGGTGAAATGTATTGTTTGTATGTAATTAAACAAAATTAATCAATTTTAAAAAAAATGACAGACAGGTATATCGAAATTTGATAAACTTTATATTTATTGATAAGTAGAACACCATTCTTTCTCATAATAACGTTTCATGAGAACCCAAGAAGGTCCAATAAGCATAAACATTAGTAATTTAATGACAAATTTAAAAAAAAAAAAACCATAATGTAAATTTTTCCAGCAGATATATATATGTATTTTTTAAAAACAATAAGTGTACACTATATTTTAATAAAAAATTTAAAAAAAACGAAACATTTTCTAAACAGAAGATATTTTAAAAGAACAGTCAGCAGGACCGAATAAAATTTCAACGGATTTAGTTTCATCTTGGGAAATATCTTCATAGAAATGCAAAAATATGTGTCAACCCTAAAAAGTTGAATTGAGATTTCTTAAAATAAAAACAGGGGGAGAGGTTGTTGTTATGTTGGAAATAAAAGTTTCCATACGATTTTCTTACAAAATACTCTTCTTATAGGAAAATGTATTCAAAATTGAATACATACCTTCATGCTTAATTTTTTTTTTATAGAAATCAGCTCATTTTTGGTAGAATTTTAAAATTGGTGTAAATTGGGCTCAAATTTCTCAATGCAATTTCTACTAGTTCACGAATAATGTAAACATGTTTCCAAACCCGGGTATCTCCAGTTTTATATTGTCTACAGAAATAATTTTAGTTTATCATTTTCTCCTGCAATCTTCCTTCTATTAATTACGATACAATTAATTAATAGATTTCAAGTTACAGACGTTTTACTCGACACATGTCGCTTTTTGTCAAAAGTCCGTGAGAGTTGCTAAAAAAGAGTAAATAAATAATATTAAATAATAGATATTGAATTAAATAATTAATTTAATGTTCGTTTAATCAGTCTCAATCAACTCTATTAGTGTTCCCTATCTGCGTTTGTTTTGTCCATTTTGTGCATCCGTAGTCGATTTCGTCAATGGTTAAAATTCGCACGCACCCAATATCAAAGATTGCCGAAAGGCGAAAAAGGTAATGTGCGCACACTATTTTGCTTTTGCTAGGATTGTCATCAAAGTTTCGTTTTTGTATTAGGTTTTCTTTCTTTAAAACCTATTAGTGGACTAAAAAAAGGATGTCTATCTGAGCTGTGGTTGATAATCTTACGTAGATAAGGATTGGTAGCCCGAACACCCACCCACAAAAATGAATGAAAAAGAAATTGAGGCGGGGGGGGGGGGGGCTTGAGGTATTTGGTAAAACTTTGAAAGAAGCCTAAACTTTTCCCCCGTTAAATTTAATGGAGATTAAAGTAAAACATTTTTTAAATAAAATAAGAGCACAAAATAGGAGGGAAAAAATCCTTAATTTAAGATTAGCGGGCATGATTACGACTGGATAAAAACAAACAAAACAAAGTGAGGGAAATTAAAGCAAGTATTTTTTTTTTTACTCGTTTCGATGTTCTAATAATAAATACGGTTACTTCAGCATTTTACTGAAGAAGAGAAGAATGAAGGAATAAAAAAAAAAGTGGGTGGGGAGTAAAAAGTTTTTAAAAAAAGACAGAAGAAAAATCTCGAATGCAACATCAATCTACTCCTGAGTTTGTTTACATTGGTTTTTGGTGATCAGCTTGCTAGTAAACTTATCAATCCATTCTAAGTCATAGAATAAGTATTCATTCACTACAAACACTCAGACTAGTACAGTAGTGTGCCTATTATTGCTTACGATATGACTTTAACACACTTCCTCAACCAATCTACCATCATGCTTAAATGAGAGTGACTGATTTATTCTTCACAATTTTTTTCAGTTTAAAAAAAAAGCAACATAAAACCCAGCTTAAACCCCTCCAACTTGTTAAAGAAATAAAAGTGAATTACAAATTTTAAACACTGACCATTTCAATTAGTTTGTTTAAAAAAACAACATAGCACGGAAAAAGTACACAAATAAACTAGGCAATGTAGGTATGGGTCATTTTGTTCTTAAATTCATTTATAAAATCATTTTATAGCGAAAAAAAAAACAAACATACAAATACATGTTTGCCTTTTTAAAAGATTTTTTTATTTAAATGAACTCTGATGGAAATGGTTTGGGAGAATTGCTAGGTATACACAAAACCTGGAAATTGAGAAGTAGGTATAATTAATAACAATAATTAAAAGGTTAAAATAGATATATTATCATGGATAGTAGTGGGAGTGTAACATTTAGTAGAAACATTACCCACACCCTGACATCTCCAAGAATGACAATTTTGACGTTTTAATGCTGTTTTGAAAATTACCACAGAAAATACTACAGGAGAGATTTTTCTAATTTACCGCTTTCTCATGGTTTGGTTATGAAATATTTTTCTCCAATAATCGTTGTCATTTGTATCTGTGGTACTCGTACGGGATTAATAAACCAAAATACAATTTCTTGCTAATTGTTGAAAAAAAATGGCTTTTTAATAAAAAAACAAAAACGAGTTTACGTTAATATCGCTTCCAACTTAACAAGTCAATAAAACAGTGGTGTCGAGAATCTAATGCTTCGAAGTTTGATTTTAGAAAAAAAATGTTATGGTGATAATGACTTAAAAATAAAAATAGAGGAGACGCTCGATGCGAAGAACTTCTGTTTATTTTTTATGGTAACAAAAACAAAAGGGAGGATTCGAAATGAACTTTAGATAGAGAGAATAATGGTGAAGAAATAAAGTAAAAAGCAGGCCTGAGGCAGCCACCTGCTTTGGGGGTAAAACTAAGTGAATGGCAAATGGAGCACCCCCAGGCTGCAGTTGTTTGACCAATCAGAATTCGCGCTCTCTTTGGGAAGAACCTTGGAGCCCATCCTCTTCTTCCTACTTTTCTGACTGAATACAGAGTGCAATATACGGTAACAACTACTACTTCCAAATAGTCAAGTAAGACATCTCTATAATAGACTAATGTGACTGTGTTTATAAAAAAGAAATAAATAAATACTAACTAAAATATATTAAAAAGTGTGTCCGAGGAAAGAGGAGGAGTTAGACGAACTCAGAGTGACAACAACAAAAGCAGTGGTAGCATTGGGTATGGCTGACTGTCAGTTCGAAGTGTTTTACCCAGAATCGCACGGCTCCTCCCGGTTTGTGTTCACTTAAGCAACTGCTAGACTTGATACGACGGTTGTGACAGCCGTGTTTTGCTGCTATATACCAAAAGGAAGAAAGAAAGAAAAAAAAAACCCAAAACACACACACACGGTAAATTAATAATGTCTACAGAACGCATAACAAAAGAGAACGGACACACACATATATAACAACAACAACAAACAGTGTTACGGAAGAGAAAAAGAAAACACGAACGCATTTTTACCAACTTTTCTCACAGTGATATATTAAATAATGAAAGGAAAGCATATGGCCAGGTCTAACTTAGCCGGTATTCCGAATAGTAAGAAGTCCAAAAGACCTAAATTACTCCAAGAAATAGCAAATTGCTGGCAGTAGTTTTCGTGCACGACACTTTTCCTTTTTCTCTTCACTTCCCCTTTTGCTCTCTCCCCTCTTCCCTTTCACCCACTCGTACGCACACACTCTCTCTCTTTCCTTCCCTCATTCTACTTGACAAGGACCACTTTTCAGGAGGGGGTGAGGACCATGGCTTAAGAACCATCATGTCATTCATTAATGACCACAAGACTACTGCACAGACACAAGTTAAATTAGCGGGAACGGACTTCACTTGAATGAGACTTCATGAAAAAAGAACATTGAACGCAGAACAAATTAAGATTGTCTTTTATTTTTTAAAAAAAGAAGGATAAAGCCAAATCAGTAATATGGAGGTTTCAACTGTTGGCGTTTTGGAAAAAATCATCATTATTTTTATCTTTTTAATGATGTTGGGTTTGGTAATGGCACGGATGCCTATTGCAGAAAATCCAAATGACAATTGTGTGCTCAGTCTTGTAATACCAAGGGATAAAATCAAAAGTAGCTGCACTAACACGGATAACCTAGCAAAGCGAGTAAACAGAATGCATGAAGAGTTGATGCAGTACCATAAAGACTTAAAAGATTTGAAGATAAAGTCTGTGCAGGACCATGAAGTAAACTACGATGAGAGAGTAGTCCTACAATCCCGGATAACAAAACTGGAACAAATTATTAATAATCTGATTGGCGTCAAGACCCACCGAGGACCCACCGAAGATATGTCCCGAGGAAGACCAGCACCAGAAGGTCCTTCCTATTCTCCATATCATAGCAAAGGCCATCAGTCAACTCCACATCATCAGCGAACTCCCAGAATCCGGGTGGAATTACCAGCAGATGTGCCGCAGCTTCAAGTTTTGGTTGATGAGCACATGGGGAATGCTTTAAGGAACGTAAACAGTACCATTTCAAAAGAAGTAACCAAACAGCTGAAAGAATATGCTACCAACTTTAATGAAGCCCTGAGGAGAAACCTGCAACCAGAAGCTAGCCGAGTCCATGTGATTGATGAAGGAGTCAGAGCTGAGCAGCCTGTATCTGCACGGAAATGGAGCAACACAATTGATTATGGTTCAGAAGAAATAACCATCCAGTTGAAGTCGATGAAAAAGAACATTAGAGACGTGACCAGAAGGTATGAGGAACTGAGCATGATACATGCAGACACAAACTCTGTAGTGAAAATCAAGAGGCTCGAAGAACAGATCGCAGCGTCAGAGGCCATGAAAATCAAGCTTCAGGAAAAGGTACATTCCCTAACTCTGATTGTTAATGATACAAATTCTAAAGTGGCTCACATGATGAACCAAATCAAACATTTTAATGAATGGAAGCAAGAGCTGAGCAATTTTGTGCAGCAGGCCAATATAAGTGCAATGAAAGTGACAAACCAGATTAACTCTAGCCTGTATGAATACATCGACAAAGTCCTACTGCCTCTTGATGCCAAAGTTCAGGAAATTGCAGAAGAATCTGACATGCTTGAAGAACTCATTAACACTTTGAAGCTAGTTCTTAACTCAACAGATGAAAAGCACACTGGTTCAATTGATATGGTTGAGAGAAAAATTCAGAGCATTGATGATGGCATGAAACAGCAGTTTTCAAATATCTCTATGATTCTGTTCACTGCCATCGAGTACTTGAAAGGGACAGACAACAAAACAGTAGAGAAATTGCAGAAATACAATGACAGTATCAATGTCATGAAAGGAAATCTTCTTGGAAAGATACGGCATGTAAACTTCACAATGCAACTTCTCAAAACGCACACAATGAACCAAAGTGAAGAAATGAAAAAACAGGCCATCATAATCAAGCATCTTAATAAAATCCTTAATACAACCTCTCTTAAAATGAATTCCATGAAGAAGGAACTGTTACAGTTCAGAACTGAGGTGCTATTAAACTCAGGATCCTGGTCACCCTATAACTTCACGTTTGCCCATGACATTTCAACCAGCTGCTATGGCGAACGTTACATAAAGAAGACAGCATATAAATTTGGAAAATATGTTGGTGTTATACTTTGTGACTCTAGAAGGTACAAAATTCTTCTGAGTAACGACATGTACACAAATTATATGGATATAGCAGATCGTGAGGGTTTAGGAGAGGATCACTGTGAGTTTGTAGGAGCCCCTCATAATGGTCGTTACAAAGCTGAGAGGTCAATTCATAGAGGTGCAAAAGGTTTGTATAATATATTTCTTTTTTTGTTAATTTACTTTGTGGTGTTGTTAATAATTTATTATTTGCTTAAATTTGAAATGATAGTAACCTCTGTTTATGAAAAGGTAAAGAAGGGTGCAGGTTGTTTGTTCCTTTCACTATCTTGTGTAGATGCTGACAGACATGATGAAAATAATCAAGTTGTGCTGAAATGATTTTATTTTTATTTACTTTGCTAATTTTGGTTTGATTTTGGGAATATAATGATTTGTCATGTTTCTTTTCGAATTTAGAAAAATAACTTACTTTTGGAGGTTTGATGAAAGTTGTATAAAGAAAAAGGGAGTAAATAAAAAATCTTAGAAAACTTGTTCATGACTCTAAATATTAAAACTTACAATCATCTAGCTATGACAATTTGTTCCTCATAGAATCAAGTAAAGTAACATGAATTTTTTTAACACTGGTAATTTATAATGAAAAGAAAGAGCAACACGTTTTTTTCATAAAAAAACTGGGAAAAATAAATATTCACTAAAATTATTTATCTCCACATTCAGTAACTAAAAAGAATAAAAATATAAAAAATATTATCTTAAATAGTTCAGATTCTAAAATGTTGAAGAGGACATCCACCTGCAGCTTGATCAAATACCATCTACAATAATTGTGTATTGATACATTTGCTAATCTAGAGAACAATACATTAAGTATGTAAAATTCATTACCTACACATTTTCATAGCATATTCAATGCAGGGACTTTCAGTCCCTGCATTGAATAGTTAATTTCCATTGAAAATAGTTAATCTGCATTGAAAAGTTAATTTGGGCTTAATTTTGTTAATCTCAGTATTTCATACTGAGATTAACAAAATTAAGCCCAAATTAACTTTTATTCTCATATCTTTACAAGTCTCACAATAACTATTTGTCAGTACCAATTGAATATTCTCTTTTGAGATTTTCCCTTGAAGTAAGCTGGTATCCCTTGGGTTTCCATGCTCTGCTTTCATCTACTCATTTATGATGTCAAGTTAGACTGGGCACTGTACAACATTTTAACTTCTTGCCCCCAAACAAGTCATTTGCAGCAGACTCTTAACTTGAGCTGCTCTTGTTATTACCTGTCCCATCAAATTAAATTTGTACCAAATGGGTGCATATTCACATTTGGTCCTTTACTAAGAAACAATAATCTTTCCCATATGGATATGACATGTTTACATAAATTTAAAATTGGCTACTAATGGCGAAAATGCTGAGACTACCTAAAAAAAATACAATTCTGAATTTGTGGGCATATATTTATATCCTGATGTACACGTAATCATTATATTATGATTTTTATATATAGCATTATGTACGTATACACGTATGTATAATATGCATACAGAGCAAAACTTCTACAAGGATATGCTCATATGAATATACACATCTATTTTAGTGTAAAGCTAATAAATATATCTAAACATTACATATTAATGTAGTGTACATACATACAGACATGCAAACACAGTGTGTATGTACTTATGCCAATAAACATGTGCAAGCATACAGTGATTGAACATCGATCATACAAAAAACCTTGAAATTGAGTAGTAGGTATACACTGTACCCTTGCGTACCACCCCCATTTCCATCCCTGATTATATATACTGGTACATAAAATTAACTTGTATCCCAACATGTATTCATAAACATTATAGGAAGACCTGCGTGTGTGTGTGTATCAATTTATCTATCACATGTGAATAGATAAGAAGTTTGAATATTTTATACAAACAAATTATCACAACTGTGTTTTGAATACCTAGAAATAATGTCTGCCTATGTTGAAATGGTGCTCTACAGGTTGATAACAACATATATCAGATTTTCTTTCCTCTTAACCTTTAGAGAATTTTCCTGACTCATTTATAGGTTTATGAATTTACTGGATGACACTGGTTGTTTTTTTTTTTTTCCTGGTTTCCATTTGTATATAACTTGGCACTTACTTTTTTAAAGTTTATTTTTGTACTTCACTGCTTGAAATTCTTTTCTTTTCCTTTTTTTTCAAAATTTCTCTTTGTGCTGTTAATAATTTATTATTTGCTTAAATTTGAATTTTAAAATGATAGTAACCTCTGTTTATGAAAAGGTAAAAGTAGGGTGCAGGTTGTTTGTTCCTTTCACTATCTTGTGTAGATGCTGACAGACATGGTGAAAATAATCAAGTTGTGCTGAAATGATTCTATTTTTATTTACTTTGCTAATTTTAGTTTGATTTAGGGAATATAATGACTTGTCATGTTTCTTTTCGAATTTAGAAAAATAACTTACTTTTGGAGGTTTGATGAAAGTTGTATAAAGAAAAAGGTCTTAGAAAACTTCATGTCTCTAAATATTAAAACTTACAATCACCTAGCTATGACATTTTGTTCCTCATAGAATCAAGTAAAGTAACATGAATTTTTTTTTTAATGCAGGTAATTTATGATGAAAAGAAAGAGCAATGCGTTTTTTTCATAAAAAACTGGAAAAAATAAATATTTACCAAAATTATTTATCTTGACAAATAAGTAACTAAAAAGAATAAAAATATAAAAAATATTTTAAATAGTTCAGATTCTAAAATGTTGAAACGGGCATCCACCTTGATCAAATACTATCTTCCCATTTGTATATAACTTGGTAGTTAGTTTGAAGTTATACTTCATCACTTGAAATTCTTTTCTTTTCCTTTTTTTTTCAAAATTTCTCTCATCAGTCACCGTTCATTCTTTTTAGTGGAAGGGAAGAGTTTAAAAATTTTTTTTTTCTCTATTTTCTTTGTTATATTCTCATTTATGTGTTTTGATATATTTTTTAAAAACTCATATTTTTTAAAGTGAATGAAGATTTATGGGTGAAAAGACATGGACATTAAATAGTATTGAAATATGTGTTGTCTGTTAGGAGTTCCCAAACTTTATACTACAGCATTTTCTTTAAAGTAATGAAATTTACAAAGGCTCTGAAATATATTAGAGCCTTTGACAAGTTCACATTTACATAATGACATACAATAGCAAGAGTACTTAATTTAATTTTTAAAGAAAAAAAGCTCAGGGCTATCCTTTTATTTTTAGCTGAAAATAAAATAAATGCTAACTGATAATTTTGCTGGGATTGTTTTCCTTCTCTGGAAATGGCTAGTTTTTTTTTGTAAGCACCCCCCCCCCCCACCTTCCCCGATTATTTCAGTTTTGATAGTGCTACATGAATTTTCATATTCTTGAAGTTAAAATCTACAGTCAGCCTGGCAGGGTGTCTGCTCTAGCATAATGGTTAATAGGTTAGTCTAGTAAGCTAGTGAGCTTGGTATTTTATTCAAACTATATATTCATACCAAACAATTAACTTTGTTATCTGGTTTTTGTTATCTAGAAGCATGATGTGCAAAGTCTGCAAAGACTCATGAAAAAATGCAATTTTCAGCAGGTTACAGTGAATGAACACAAATAACTAGTGATCAGAGATGCCTTTATCACTGGAATAGCAAGCCCCATGATTTGACAACGACTTCTGGAAAATGGGGAAACTTACCCTCATCGAAGCCATGAACCAAGCTTGTAGCCTAGAGATGGCACAAAGGAATGCCCAAGCATATATCTATACCAACAGCATGGGTAGTTCACAAGAAGCGGCAGCCTTTAGTGACATGGAAGTAATAAAGGCAATCTCAACCGAGGGGGGGGGTGCAGAACTCACAACAACAGCAGCTGTAGAGTTGACGGCGACTAAGTGTTTTCTTTGTGGAAACCAAAGATACCCAAGAAAGGTATTCCCAGCTTGGGAGGCTACATATCACACATGTTGAAAGATTGGCATACTCTGGAGTAGTGGCCCATCAAGAATAACAGGGAATGATCGAGCTACCTCAGCAGCAATGCCGACATTAGCAGCAATTATGAAGAAATCTAGACCGGGGAGTCTACAGTCACAAGGCTAATGGGAAGAAAGTAGAAGCCCTCATAGTTTCCGGAAGTACTCACTGTTACGTCGACAGCACTGAACCTATGCTTGGAGATACTTCCAGCCAGAGGAGACTAGTGAGCTGGCATCGTCAATTTTGCAATCAGCTATCAGCAGGAAGTGCCCGGTGGATTTATTGGTGCACGAGCAGCGGTACTCACAATTCGAGGTTTCAATGATGATGGACTTGTGTGCTGATCTTATATTGGGGAGAGATTTCCAGAGGCAACACTCAAAAATGGAAACTCCAAAACACTCAAAAATGGAAATTGGCAATTGGCTACGGGGGACAATGACCCACCACTGTTTGAGAGCTTGACACCAGGCTGGAAATTGATAGTCATCAAGTTTAGGAGATACTCAAAGGAAGATGCAGAGTTCAGTGAAAAGGAAGTAACTAGGTTACTAAAGGAAGATGTCATCGAACAGAGCGATCCCCTTGGAGAGCTCAGCCACTAGTCACCAAAGATGACCATCATAAGAGGCGATTGGTCTTCAATTACTCAGACTATAAATCGCTTCACAGACCTGGACACTTACCCCCTACCTAGAATAGACAATATGGTCAGCGCCATCTCTCGTTACTGAATCTACAGTGCTTTGGATCTGACAAGCGGGACTTTTACTGCATTTGAGGCAAGGGGCGTCTTTATCAGTTTAAACGTTTATGCCTTTCGGCATCACCAACGGTGTAGCTGGATTTCAGAGAATTATAGATGAGATCATCAAGATAGAAGGGTTGAAGGATGTGTTCGTCTATGTAGACAATATCACCGTTTGTGGCAGGAGTAGAAGAGAGCATGGCCAGAACCTTGCTAGATTGTGAGAAGTCACAAAGAAGTATGGGTTCACCTTCAATGAAGGAAAGTCTGTGTTAGCGGTGGAGCGCCTATGATTGCTGGGTTACAATCCTTACTTTGTACCACCACAAACTGCACTCCCCACCAAAAAATGTTCTGCTATCAGGGGAAATCGAGCATGGGGTCATCTATACCAGGCTGGTTAACCAATTCAGAGAAAGTGCTGCTGAGTAGGCATGTTCGAGGAAGCAAGTATGAACCTTCAGTGATCGAAGAGGAACTAGTACAAGTAAATCCCGAATATGCCTGCTTACGGATGCCAGATAGAAAGTTTCTCTTAGAGATCTGGCATCCCTATCTGAAGAACACGAACCGGAGAACCTGTGATGGGGGGGGGGCTTCCTGGGAGATCCTACTAACAAGCTGAGTGAGCTGAAAGATTGCTCAGACATCAGCTGGTCTACTGAGGAGAACCATGAGAATCAGGAAGGTCAGAGACTAGAAACTGCTGGGAGGTCCAGTAGTGAGTCCTTACCGGCCCCTCCTCCATCGATCCTCATGGAATGTTCGCCCTCCCCAGTGCTTGGACTTATAAAGTGGGGGAGGGTGTAGTATGTACATATCAGTGTTAGCCTGAAATTACGATGTTACCTCCCTTGCTTTATCCATCTCTAACAAGCCACCAGAGGGCAGTAAAGGCGCCTGCTACTATTTAAACTGGTGTAGACACTTGGCACGTCTTTACCATTGTTATCAGTATAGTCTGATAGAAAACAAATACTTTGCTATAAGTGTAAGCATGATTAAGTGTGATAACTTTTCATTACACACCATTTATAGGTTATAAATGTTGAGAAAGTATTTGAAAATATGATTTAGTTTGGCATAGTTTGTTTTATTGTATTTAGATTTATGATGGTATTAAAAACAACTTTTGCAAAGATGGTTACCATATCAAAATTATCCACAAAAATTTGTTTGGCTAGTTTAAAGTTTCATCAAATTTTGAAAACTGGATAATTTTGAAGATTATCAACAATTTGTATTATAGATCTAATTGGACTATGGTCCTCATCTTAGTTATCATAGTCACAATGTTTTGGCCTTCTTCAGATGTCTGTTGTATTTAGTAACCTTCTGGGAAATTTGAACCAAATCATTTATTCCATCCATAGTAGTAGATTGTTCTCATTCCATAGTTCATGCCAGGGGCGATATCTTGTATCAGTTAATTCTTCCTAGTGATTCCACTTTTGCTTTTTCCTCTGACCCAGAGTAGATGACTTTCACTAACTTACTTGGGACTGAACTGGTTAACACCAGGTAACTAGGTGCACTTAACACTGGTGCCTTCCAATATAACGCAGCTCGTTATAGTGCTGTTCTCGATGTAAGGTGGGTGGTTGTTGGACACCATATTTTTACCTATATAATTGCCCACGCGTCCAGAAAACTGAATAAAAACATTTTCCCTTTGAATCCGTAAGCCCAGTATATCGGGTTGAGCACTATTTTACTCTACTGCAAGTCCATTTGATGACATGGGTGACACAACTCCCACCCAACCTCCACAAAGAAATATATTTAACTTACGCTGTAACTGTAAAAATGAAATGGATTAGACAAAAACATTTAGTCAATGAATAAAACCTTTTTTATTAATTTGAGCTTTTTCACTCCAGCGCTCAGCTAAGGGTTTCCGAAGGCACAACAGTTTACAGGTTGAAAGGGTTATGTCATTGATGTAAATATATAAATATTTCTTTTTTAAATACTGAAATTTGGAATACTTTATAATATATTGTCGTTATTTTGGTGGTATTATTTAATAAAAAAAAACATTAAAGAATGCCTTTGTTTATTTGATCAATAGACGATAAACAATATTTGCCATCTTTCATCTATCACCCACCCTTAAATTACATCCATACCCACCCTGCTGTTATTGCGGCTTGGTTATAACACGGTTGGCTTTCTTGGACCCCAACACCCACATTATAATAAAGGGCGCCTGTACTTTGGTTCAGTGGGAAAAGTGGCATCATACGGATGAAATGACTAGGAAGAATTGACCAATACAAGGTCATGGGCAGTGGATTCTAGCCTCCATGGATTTAATAAAATATTTAGGGTTGAAATTCTCAGGTTAA
This sequence comes from Architeuthis dux, assembly GCA_006491835.1. Lineage (NCBI taxonomy): Eukaryota > Metazoa > Mollusca > Cephalopoda > Oegopsida > Architeuthidae > Architeuthis > Architeuthis dux. The sequence continues at coordinate 3,168,151 of VCCN01000980.1, forward strand.
CTACAATAGACAGCTGAAGAAGGTCAGAGGGTACAATGGCCGAAACGTAACTATAACAACCCAGATGAGGACACTGGTCTGATTAATGTATATTATTATGATAATTCTTCATCTCTGAAATTCAGACAGAAATCAACAATCAGAGCACAATAGATTTTCATGCTGTTATTGAAAACTTATGCGCCTGTGGTACTATTTTTATGCATTACCCTGTGGTACTCCTAAATGCTATCTGATCCTTTAAGTATTAATCTGCTTTCTAAAGTTTGGCTCAAGTAGGTCCAAATTATAGTGGAATAGTAAGTGCACAGATACAAAGTTTTGTATTCAAGTATAGAGATTATATGTATAAGCAGGTCAATATTAGGTTACGGTCAACCTATTGAGTCCTACTGGTATGTTTTTATTGTTATTTAGTTCGAAAATTCATATTCAAACAGTTGGTGTCTGAGATCTTTTTTAAGATTAGGTTTATGTTTGGAGAAGAGTCTGTGGTATTTGATAGCTTGTTCCACATTGGAACAGATCTGTCTGTGAAGAAGTGTTTTCTGACCCCAGTGGCTGTTTGAATATGTAGCTTCTTGCTGTGACCTCTGGTTGCACTGCTTAGGGATGGTTGTAGCATGATTTTATCTGGACTGATGCTGCACTTAGTCTTGGTCAATGGTATGTAGACCTGACCAAGACTGTAAGTGCAGCATCTGTCCAGATAAAATCATGCTGCTACAGCCATCCTTAAGCAGTGCAACCAGAAATAGTGTAATTGACTAATTATTCATCATTTTAATATCTTATGATACCGTAGGGATGCTTACTGAACTACTTTGTATCATATTCTGCAATAAGTTTGTATGGCAGTGTACTGCTTTATGAAAATTTATTTATACTACTTCCAGTATGAAAAATGCGTACCTACACCATGTGTTAAAATAATTGTAAAAACTTTTTAAAAAACTGAACAAAAATACTTTAATATGAAATAAACAAAAAATATTAATGCAGTGGCACAAAATGGTGGTATGGTAAGACTGAATGCCCACGAACGAGCTAATGGGTTGCAGTGTCTTCAGCAGCATGGATGTAAAAGGTTTCATAGTACCAAAACCTTTCTATTAAGGGTGTCAATGATGTACTCGTGGGGTTTGAAAGTAATAGTGCAACTATTTTATTGCTTTTAGATCTAAGTGCTGCTTTTGACACTGTGAACATAAGCTTATAACCATTGAAGTGGTTTCAGTCCTTTCTTATTGGTAGAAGGCAACATGTTCGAATTAACGATTCAGTATCTGATTATGTAAATATTTTGTTTGGGGTTCCCCAGGGCTCCGTTCTTGGTCCTGTTCTATTTAATATTTATATTAGATCACTATATAAAATAATAGAATGTGCAGGTTTCTCCATGGTGGATATGCCAATGAAAGTAATGCCAGACAGATCTATGCACTTAGTTTTCAACATAATGTTATTAAAAAACAGGTACCTCCCACTATGGATCAGATCACTAAATGGATGAATGCGTTCTTAAGATCAATCCCGATAAAACAGAGATTATATTATTTACTCCAGGGGCTAAAAATGTTCAAACCATCAATGGTGTAATTCTTAATAATGGCAACTGCATACGTTTTTCTGACTGGGTAAAAAATCTCGGGGCCTATCTTGATAAATCTCTAAACTTAGAAATTCATGTTAATAATGTAGTCAATCACTGTTTTTAAATTAATTAGAGATGTCCGTAGTATTAGAAACTTACTTTCCTACAATGAAACTGAGCAGCTGGTTCACTCTATTATTGCCAGTAGATTAGACTATTGTAATTCACTTTTCTTTGGCTTGAATAAATCACAAATTAACACACTACAAAGAGTTCAAAATGCTGCTCTCAGTTAGTTTTGAAACGTTGGAGATGCGAGTCAATTAGGACCGGCATTATCGGCCTACATTGGCTTAGGATAGAAGAAAGAGTTGTGTTCAAAATTTTAATTACAATATTCAAATGTCTGCATGATATATGCCCTTATGAACTCTGTGTTCTTATTAACATCCGATATTTGGATAGTTTGATTTTGGAACTTGTCTTTATGAATATGACTCATGGGTGCAGGAGTTTCAGCCATATAACACCCAGACTTTGGAATCAATTACACTATGATATCCGGAACATGCATACATTAGCAAGATTTAAATCAAAAATAAAAACTTTCTAGTTTCGAGACTTTCATAATTATATGAACTGAGTAAATAAATACACTTCATAACTGTAGCTACTGCCCTGTGTTTTATAAAAAACTTTATTGACAAGTTGCACTTTCTTCTTATTCTTCATTAATAGGCCTTATATTTTTACTGCAATTGATTGCACATGTTTTCAAGCACTTTTGTCCAGTAGGGACTTTAGTATTGAGGTTCCTGATAAAGGGTGCTTTCTATAAATGCATTGTTGTTGTAGTAGTAGTAGTAGTAGTATAATAATATTAATAATAATAATAATAATAGCAGCAGCTATTTTTAGTGGCATGTACCCACATCATTAATTTTTGTAAGATAAGATGAAAAACATTTGGGCCCTTTTTATGTTTACAAAATGAGGAAAATCATTGTTTTATTGTAGCCTAGGACATTCACATGGTCGTGTTACATTTGCCTACAAAGTTTTGTCTAATTCAGTTCTGCAGTTTAGGTGAGCATTAACTTCTTACAGCAATTTTTTAGCAAAAACAAGAATGAATTTGAAAATGTGTATCTAATTTATTTCAATTCACATGCCTGACTTGCAAAATCTTTTTCATTTCTCCCATACTAAAACTGTTGTTATATATTTACAAAATGGGGGGGAATCTTTGTTTTACTGTAGCCTATGAGATCCACAGGGTCATGTTACATATGCCAGCAAAGTTTCATTTAATTCAGTCCTGTGGTTCAGGAGTCTTACAGCAATTATTTAGCAAGAAGAATACAAAAACTTTCTAAAACTAGAGTGTTTCATCTGATATATTCTGAAGCCTTCCACAGGTATACAATGTATCCAGTCTTTTGAATTCATTTAATACTTTTTTCTTTTCTTTCACGGGTTCGCATTTTAGTCTTTTATGAAAACTGAAAAGTTATGTTATAGGGCAGATTACGCAATATTTTACAAAATATTTACTTTGCGTGTTATTTAAAACTGATTTTGAATTTTTTTCAGAGTCAATTTGCCCGAGGTCACCATATTTAAGTTTTTGTTTTCTTAAGCTTTCTGGTCGCACATAACAAAAGTATGACAAATCTTTTAATTATAGGATTGTAATGATTCCCCCCCCCCCCAAGTTACCATGAATCAATAACTCTTAGATTCATAGACCGCTTGTAACTGCTGTGGAACTCTTCAATGAATAGGATTTTTAAAAATGGAACGCTTCTGTGAATTGAATTAGAGAAAAATAAAAAATATTACCAAAAAGTGCAAGGGAGGTAATTTCAATCGGATGGGAGAGGAGAAGTGGGGGGGTGTGAAGTAAGAAATGTAGGAGATAATAAAGCCTTAGAAAAATGAAAAGAAAACCAGGTGAAAGGAAATAATAATAATTATGTATGTATATGTATATATATATATATTGGGAGGAAGGGCTGGAGATGAAAGAGAGACAAGCTTGCTGGATATCAAGAGACAATGATCAAAAGGCAGGTTGGGATGGAATGGCATAAAAGAAATGATGATACATTAAAATTCTTTATCAAAAGATGGAGCAAAAGAAAGATAAGGACCACTCCTTATCTTTCTTTTGCAGTAATATTTTTGCATTCCTTATTCCTTTTTCTCTATTAAACTAATCCATGTTTGTATAACATTTAGATAAAAAAAACCTGGATGGGTAACAAAGATTGGAAGGCAGAGCAGAGGCATGAGATAATGGATAATTATCCGTGGAATTTCAAAATACTGAACACTAAGCCAAAGTTTGAGTTTAATATTCAAAACACACGTAGGAAATATTTCCCTTTTTTTTGTTTTTTTTTCCCTATCTGTTTCACAGTGAGATAAAATAAAAGTGTAATGTTTATTGAAAAAATCGCTTTTAAACTAATGCTTTTATTGACAATTTTTTGTTCTAGTTTTTAGATGCATCCAACGCATCTCCATAGGACACTTTTCGGTCTGTTGGTCAGTCAGTTCCTAATATGAAAAATATCAATTTTCTCAGTGTATCATGTTGGATTGCTATAAAACTTGGTCCAGACCTTTGGGTGAACTATCCTCCTCTTCTGCTTCCTACTACCACAACTAGTAATGCTAAATATCAATTTTCTCAGCCATATCGTTTATATTGATGTAAAACTTGGTCCAGACCTTCGGGTGAACTATCCTCATCTTCATCCTCCTACTACTCCTACCGTGACTAATGCTAAATATCAATTTTCTCAGCCATATTATGTTGGATTGATATGAAACTTGGTCCAGGCCTTTGGGTGAACAATCCTCCACCTCCTCCTACTACTACCACAGATGGTGGACCTATCATTGAACTTATGGTTCTTGTTCTTTGATCAATTACTCCATTATTGAAAAAATGAAAAATGAATTTTTCATACCTGAATTTTAAAAATAAAAATTAATTTTCTATTTATCGCAAATATTCTCTTATGCAAAAAAAAAACTTTGTTGTTAGATGGCATTAGGAGTATTTATTTAGTTTTAACCTACTTCATTAAAAAGATCGCTTTTCATTGTATATTGTTACAACTATCAGTATTATCAGCATACTTTAAAAAAAACAACTTGTTAAATGATTCTCACATTGAAGATGTAAGAAGAAAGTGATGCTGGGTATATAGAGGGATTGGAAGGGGCCCTCTACAATGGGCTTCTTCCAAAAAAGCCAATGATTAATTCAAACAAGTACTGCTCCCAATTAGACCAGTGAAGGTAGCAATTGATGAAAAGTGTCCATCTGGAATTAGGTAAGAGAAAGGGTGAAATATACCATCAGGATAATGTTAGAATGCATGTTTCATTGGTGACAAGGCAAAAATTATTATAGCTTGGCTGGGAAGTTTTCACTCATCCACCATATTCACTAGATATTGCACCTTCAAATTACCATTTATTCCGATCTTTTCAGAATTCTCTTAATGAAAAAAAAATTAATCCCCTGAAAGATTGTAAAATACACCGAGAGCAGTTTGCTGAGTATGACAAAAACAATTCTGGGAGGATGGAATTATGAAGTTGCCTGTGAGATAGAAGATAGTTGAAGAAAACAGATGTGTTGTTCAATAAAGTTAATGTTAAAAATTAAAATAAAATCAACCAAATGAACTTTTTTGCCCACAATACATCTGATAAAGACTAAAAAGTTGACATTGGAATAAGGATTTAAAAAAGGCTTAATAAAGCTGATAGTCTAGGTACTAAAAGATTAAACAAATGTCTCTGTATATACTTATTCTTTATTAACTAAATAGATCTTGATAAAACTTTCCTCTTTAACCAAAGTAAATAGTGTTTCAAATAATATATGCTAGCATTTAGAGATAATAAATATACAGCTCAAAGAGTAAAACAAGTTGAGGTGATTCAGATTCCATCTTTGGTAGTGGCCTTTGAAAAAAGTCTTCTCCATAATAGTACAGTATATTAGTGAACAAAGATGTTACATTGGTTGTGTTTTCTGAAGACATTTCTGTATCACTGTAGGTTAGATTTTCCATTGCTGCATCTCCTTAGGCCAATATGGTGATGCGTAATGCATTAAAAACATTGCTCATACAATGTAAATAGAATGTTTTAGTATATGTCCAGACAAAAAATATTCCTTTGTGTTTTTTGTATTTAAAATGTTTCTTCCAACTGCAAAGTACTTTATAATGTACCAATAATATTCTCTAAATCGGTTGAGGTAGTGATGCACCTCTTAATTGGCCAGTGAATTGTCAGCTGATTGTCAGTGATAACCAGTCAGATTAAGACAAGAACACTAGATGGTGTGGGACACCACTGATCTTTTTAGATAGCATACATTATTTAGATGATTTCAAGTTTGCTCTATTTGTGCCAGTGGTTTTTCAGTGTATTTTAGCCATGGATTCTTAAGAGAATTTGAGCAACCTACCCAAATAAACTTGCCATGTTCTTTCAAAAATACATTCAAAATGACATGTATTATTTAATGCTGCTCACTAATAATTGTGCAATGATGATCAGGAAGTTGCAATAAAAAGCAACTGAAATTAAGAAGAAAGAAATACTAGTAAAAAATTAATAACAAGCCTGGCTGCTCCAGAGTCAAACTCTGCTCATACTTCTACTTCCTTGTGTAATTCTACTATAAATTCTGGAGGTATATAAGACTTGTCAGTTTAGTGCAGGTGGTAATACACAAGCTAGAAATCACCTGATCACGAGTTCAAATCTCGGGAGTGAAATGCTGATTTTATGTCAGTTTACTCCCCTATTTTAGATGAGGATTGTTCTTGTTACATAGGAAAGTAAAGTCAACTCTGACTTTGTCCTGGAGTTTGACAATAATTGATAATGCTTCCAAGAAATTCAAACACTTTTACATCTAAAACTACTAGTGTATCAAAGCTATACGGCTAGATTTGAATGACTCTTACCAGTTGGCCATCATAGCCTAATTTGTAAGACAGCTGTCCTGGAAAGGCCAGCTTCTGAGGCTATTTCCAATTCATGCTGCATACTAATGATCGTTGAATGATAATCTGGCAGTTGTGATAAAAAGCAACTGAGTGAAAATTAAGATAAAAAATAATAGTCAAAAATTAATAACACTTCTTAATTTGCAGGTTTTTTGTTTTCTTCAATGTCTACTAATGGAGACATTACCATCACTGGTTACAAGTAAGCAGTGATGAGCATGACTCAAAATGGTGCAATTTCTAATTGTCTGTCATTTCATATGGAATTCATTTGTCTAATTTTTTCATCTTTCCTGTCACAGCCAAATGATGAGAAACCATCACCGGAAAAACTCCAAGTTTTACAGAAAGAGCTTGAATTATTGTTTTAGGGTTCATTATTTTTATTAATTGATTGACATCATTGATAATGTTTGTAGGACTTGCTAGAGGCTTGTTTTCAGTGTTCACATCTCTGGGCAAAATTTCCAAAACAACTTTTTTGTATTCCAAGAGTCTTCAGACTATTGATCTCATTCTTTTTCTTGCTTTTGTTGTTACAAACTCTTTAAATGATAATGACTCATCTCAGAATTAAAGAAGGTACAGGGAACTGTTAAAACAGACACTGTTAAGCCGGATATCAGATAAAATGGACAAAATGAGTTAAGAGCAGGGTTGCCAAATTAGTTTCCTTAAAATCGGACTCTGATTTTCAAAAAATTGGACATTAACAGCAGTGACCCCTCCCCCCTTGTAAACTTTTACCTACGATTAAATTATGCACAATTAATTATTCTACATAACCGCACGGTATTGTAAATCCAAGTGGTTATTGTTGGCTGGTATGGTGTGTGTATAATGTATGTGTGTGTGTGTGTGTGTGTGTGTGTGTGTATATATATATATATGTTGTAATGTAACTATTCAGCAATAGTGTATCGAGTGAATTAATTTCTTTGAAGCAACTTTTTGTTTATACAGTGAATAGACAGATATTTTGGACTTGATGTCTTAATTATTATATGCATATTCAAGGTGTCCAGCTTTTTTATACAAATTTTCATCTGCAAAAACTTAAATCCCAAATAAAAGCCCACCTAAAATAACCGCTCATGGGCTATCTATCGGGTGGGCGATGTTACAGTAGATCCCATAGGCTGGGGGCCAGCAGGGCCTACTGTGCACCCCCCATTCTACATTTAGGATACTAAAATGTTACTTAGTATGTCCTCTTTCAGAAAAAAGATGTTCCCAAGAAAAAAGTTGGGAAGAACTACCACATTTGCATAAAACAAAATGGCCGCCAGCACACACCAAAAAATACAGAATTTCATATTTCATATCCCAGTTAACATAACTGAGTACACTTTATTTTACCATTAAAATAATTAATTTATAGGTATTTCAAGTATACTTTATAGGCAAAATTGTGGATTTAATTCATGAAGCAGATATATACATATATATCGTTAGAAAGAGAATTTTATCAGCATTCTGCTGTATATATGTTCCTAATTTGTATTTATTGGGCTTAAAAAGTTACAGCCCAAAACGTGCTGCTAGGTATTTAGCGTTTTACAGAGAATCTATAGAGGTCTATACAGATGTAACTATAATTGGCAAAAATACACAGGGATATTGTCTTGCGATCCAATCTCTGGCATGTATATAACGAAACGAGTTAAAACATTTTTTTCATCCATGCATGGGTACACGGGTACACTCCGACATATTTTTAATGTAACATATATTCCAGAAATAGATTTGATTATAAATTTATATATGTGTGTGTGTGTGTGTGTATGTGTTTTTTATTTTTTCTATATATTTTTTTTCACGCTTCTTTGCGTACATACTTAGACACGCATGTACTGGTAGATGCGTACATACTTAGACACACACGTACAAATAGGTGGGCAGTTATGTGCCGATCTACAAGGCTGGGAGAATCCATGGTAACAAACACCTGTACTGTCTCATAAATTCCCTGAAACAGGTCCATGGAGAGGCAGCTGATGATCACCTATATTAAGTGTGATCTACATTAGCTAATTATAATATAACATTTACAGAAATAGTAGTTAATTAGAAACAAACAAACCAAAAGTTTTTGTTTTCTTTTTCTTCTTTCTCTACATACATATATATATAGACAGTACATTAATGAGGGTTGGATCGGGGCTGGATAGCAGATGTTTTACGGAATGGGGAGGCAGAGCGGTAGATTTGTCATGCACTATTAGCGTTTTTTTAAAAGATATATATATATAGATGATATATAGATATATATAGATATATATAGA
>VCCN01000980.1:3187118-3200110 GCA_006491835.1 Architeuthis dux
ATCCTCACCAAAATTAGGGGTGTAAAATTCACATTCCCCTACAGTGATTTGTTTCTTATAGAAATGTTTCAAGATTCTGAAATTCTGTTCTCTTGCTGTTCTAAGGGGGTACATCACTTTCATCTACATCACTTTAGCAAATGCCAGTTTTGTCTAAATCGCTTTGGTCTAAAATCACTTTAGTCTATATGCACTTTAGTCTAAAAGCACTTACCAGGGGCGTACCTAATGGGTTTTTTTTGGGGGGGAGGGGGGCTCTAATTTTTCGACAAGGATTTTTATTGGGGGATGCAGGCCTTTAATTTGGTAACTGATTTTAGACTAAAGTGATTTTGATAAAACTAATATTTGCTAAAGTGATGTAGAGTACCTGTTCTAAGTAACACTGAAGTTGTCAATAATAGACTATATAAAAACATCTTTTTTACCAATTTAACTTATTTTGATAGACCCAAATGCAGTTTTTGTGAGAAGTTTTTATTAATTTCATCTACAGAGTAGTAGTCTTAGATTAGAAAGGCAAAGACCAATTTTTCTTAAGAATTACACTAGTTCTATACAAAATCTTCTTTCTCCACTTTTTGCCTGATCTTAAAAGTACTGAAGATTTCTTAATTAAATACTGAATACCAACAAAAATGTGTTCAGAAATTAATATAATCTTAGAGAGGTGTCCCGGGGAAGATATCTGTTCATCCTGAACACATTTTTACCGTCCCTGGGACAACATTAATTTCGAGCCCTTATATACATATGCAACTATATTGGAAATGTATAGCATTAAAGATGCCAATAATGTAATATAAAAACTTTGGCCTTTAAAAAAAAATACAAAATAAGTCTTTGTTGGTAAGATATAAACTCTATTGATGAATCAATCAGATCTACAAAATTTTAACCACTTATATTCTATATTCAATCATTTGGTTTAAAATTCTTAATCATAAAAACTAAAAAAGATTCTTTAATTCAGAAAAACAAGTTTTTTGACCCATTTAAGAATATTAAATGGCCAATGGAATTTGAAAGTTTGGAAATTTGAAACTAATGACTTTGACATCAACTGGAACACAAGCAGAGAGGAGGAGGGAGTTACTATGTTTCTTTATAGCCTGCAGCAGATTTTCAAAACTGAACTGTGTATACATTTTTTTTAATCACAAAGCATATAGCTAGGAAGCAAATTAGAACAGGTGTTCCAACTACTGAGTAGGTGAAAGGTCAGAGAAAACAGCCATACGAATATTATATCTGCATTTATGACCTAACTTTGGATAAATTTAAGCTAATTCGTTGTTCTTTTTTATGGAAATTTTTTTTTTTTTAATAATTAGATGAAGTATAGGAAATGTAGTATAAAAAAATGGTTACAGTTTTGACCAAAGTTAATTTTGACAAAGATTTTCCGAATTTTGAAAGTTTATTGGAAGAGTTTATTGTCTTACAACTTGAGAGCAGACTTTAAGTTAGTAGTTTTGCTTTTGTAAAAACTAAAAATAGTTATGAAGTTAATCAGAAATCAACTCTAATATAAACAAGTCTGATTAGTCACTCAATAGATACCATCATGTGATCAACATCTTTTGGCAGCATGCCATGTTGGGGGTGATTAATTAAAAATTTGGGAAAAGGGGGCGATCAATGAATAAGTTACTTCTCTCGCATTTTGTTTAGCAGTGATCACTAAAAATGTCTGAATTTTCAAAAAACAAGCGGGCACAAACTAGTGATCAATTTAGCATAAACTTACATTGCATATTGAATTTAAAAACCTATTTAGGGGGCAATTTTCAAAAAACAATTTTTTTCGCTACTCATTGAGGGAAATGTGTGTGTGGGGGGGGGACAAAATTTCAAGTTTCTACTATGAATGGTTAGGGCTGGGCAAAGTCCAGATACATAGATATATATAAATGTCAGAACAGATGAATAACCTAAACCCAGCAATAAACCAATGTTGTTGGTAGCAGTGATTCAGTTTTGTAGAAAGTGGATCTTACAAAGTATGTATTTAAAGCTTGTGTAAATAGTCAAATACACATTAAGTAGGACTTGTTAAATCTTTGTATTAACTCTTCTTATTTTTCCCTTAGTCTTTTCAAAAACATTAAAGAAATCTAAGAATTATAAAAAGAGCAGATAATTATGCAGAATAGTGACTTTGAGTACAAACTAGAGCAATGACTAACCACATTGCTACACCTTATCTTTTCTCTTTTGCAGTGGTGCAGTTCTAATGTTTTAGGTGCTGGAGTCTCGTTCATTAAGTTTAGTGGGGTTTTTCTTTAAATTTTCTTATTTTTTACAGAGGTACCAGAGCGGCGCTCCAGTGAGCTCTAGCAGCACTGCACCCCTGTCCTTTTGTAATAATTGAGATGTCATTTTTCTATAGATTTATACAAATTTGCAGATTTATGCACACACATAAATTTAATTGCTATTTATAATTTTGATAAGACTGTGAAGGCTGTCAAAATGCTTTAATATCATTTTTGTAATATGGTGTGTGGCAAAAAGTACCTTTTGCCTTCGTTCTTGAATGTATAAATAAACAATTCTTTTGTTAAGAGTTAACAAGATATTTCATCCTCTATTCTTATCCTGCTCTTGCTATAGAAATTATGTAATTTATTCATGTCACAATCAATTTATTATTTTATAAACTAACAATAATAAGTTCCTGTACATTCCACATGTATCATTAATTAAAAATACAGTTGTCTCATAAGTAATTATCTGAATGTAAGAATGAAAAATATTAAAGTTTTCCTCACAAAAACAAAGAACAGGAAGGACTGCCAGAAGTCTCTTAGGACTCTACATAATGGTTTATTTAATATGGCATAGGATGATATCTAAGTAGCATTAACAAGACAACAACAAAGTGCTTTACTAGATAAGCCATTACATCCCAGTAATATTTGCCAATTTCTTTTGTGTAAAAAAAAAAAAAAAAAAAAAAAGCAAAAATATAAATCAAATTAATGTGAATACTTTTTAAAGTGTCATGACACTGTAGTACTTTTCTTTATCATATTGACAAAAATATTATTTAGATCATTTTACTAAACAAGTATGGTAAGGATTGATATTCCTATAACATTATCATACCAAATCTGAAATAGTTCATCCAGTGAAGTCTTAAGTTGATAAGTTAGTTTGCTCACTTAAATCTCCATTACCAAATTCATACAAGAAAAATTGATAATCTAATATAATTTCCACTTTGTGGTAAGAAGTCAAGAGAAATCAGGAAAAGGTATGTTGAAGACAAATATTTGATATCCTCTAACTCCATCTGGTCTTCAAGGAAAGAAGACAGTTGTTAGCTAGAATATTGGGAAAACAAGTTCATCCTTTTGCTACTCATAAGGAAATTATATGATTTTAACATTGCAGATTTTAAATGTAAACAAATGTAAAGACTGCTGGTGTGTGCATTTGTAGGAATTTCAGAGTTCAGGTTTTCCAAAAAGTATTTTCACCAAATAACTCAAATATCCAACTTGGTATTGTTGCTGCTCTCCAAACTTCATAACATCTGTGTAACTATGCACTATACTCATAGCTAATATCCAGTTGGTAACCTTTTGAGAAAAGCAAATGGGTGAAGCAGAAATTAACCCTACTCCTAGTATTGGCACTATAAGGTCAGTAGTGGGTGGCTGCCCCATTGTGTGAGGGTTAGCAACAGGACAGTAGGCCCAGGCCAGATGAGAAAAGTACCCCCCCTCCCTATTTCAAACTACTCCTCAAGTATTTTTGTAATCTGTGCTAACTACATATGACTTATGTATGGGTTTTGTATATACATGTAAATATAGTGCAGGGCGGATCCAGCCTGTTGAGTTGACTGGCTTCCAAAATTGGGGTTGGGGTGTTTTAGGGTGCAAGGCAAGAAATTTGAAAATTATGTATCCAAACTCAGCTAAAATTGTGTTTCAGGGCATATCAGCTACTGAAATTAAGTGTTGTCTAGAAGTCTATTTAAAACATGTTTCAAAGTTTTGTATGTCATCTTCTTGAGCTGACTTACTGTCTTCCCAAATTTGAAAATTGCTTTTCAGAGCATATCAACTACTGAAATTAAGATAAATAAAAATTTTCAGAAAAATTCTAAGGGTCTTGAAGATGAAAATGTGTTGATGAAAAGATTTAAAATGCAGTTTTTGCACATACATACACTTAAGCTCACATGCCACACACAAACACATACCACATACCGCAAACGCATATGTATCTACAGTTATCAGAAAGTGACCATCTGGTGAAGTGTCACAAATTCTTTCTTTTTTTTTTTTTTTAATTCTTTTTATTTGTCTGGACAATATTGTTATATAATTTAAAATTCATGTATATATCTACCACTTCCTCATACCCTTGTCTATCATTCAAAAAATATGAACAAGGTGTCTGGAGTAGGCCGTCTCAAAATCGTAGTGAGTTTGATCCTTAATGGGTGGCCATTCTCACGTTCGTATTTTTTTAGGCACAAATTTAATGTGGCTCAGTTATGTCAATAGTATGAAATCAAATGATGGATAATTTTATATCCGAAAGAATATGATAATTATAATGACATTTATTAGTGAGAGCCTATATTTGCCGGCGCTGGTGTGAGCAACTGCTAAACAAGCGGCCTAAATCGTAAATGTGAATAAAGAAATGAAGTAGTCGGTAGAGCTGTATCTGCGTATAAGGTAGCTTCCAAGGTGGACGTGGGTTCGATCTCCGCACAGTTTCTAATCCTCATAGAAGAATGTGTAATATATAAATAAATTTATAACTGGTATAGAATTATTTCTTTAAAAAAACTGTCATAAAATACACCTGAAAATTTCTTAGAAACACTTGGATTCCAAATGTATACAGTTCTAAGTAGAAGAGCTACATATTAAGAAATGTTTAAGCCACTCTAGATTATGAAACAAATCTATTCTGTAGCCAAAGAAAAAATATGGTAATGTTTTTATTTCCCAAAACTTGCAATGGAATATTTATTTAAAAGATTATTGTTGCTGTAACTAATTATTAACAAGTTGTTACGATTTGCTTGAGGGAATTGTACAAGATGTACAGAACAACAACGTATTATGTGAGTATTTGAAATGTTTGGACTGATTTTAATAAAGCATTGTGTATGATTTACTTAATTTTTCTGAAAGATTGGATAATCTTATGAAATAGATAATACAATATCAATAAAACTAAAACCATAACTTCATGAAAGACATAGCACACACACACTCACACACACAATTAAAAAGAACTGAAATGTAAAACTGACAAAAACTATTTAAACCTTTTCAAGTGTTCATTTCATAATTTTCCTTCTAGCCATCAAAAAGCATCTTTTAACATCCTTCGCTTCACCAATTAATATTCTTGGACAAAATTGCATTTGTTTTATGTTTGTAGTTTGCTGTGAGCATAAAAGAGACCCTTTCAATCATTCAATATTATATCTTTTAAATAGTGACTTTCCCTGGTTATAACAATAGGAATAAAGCAACTACTGCTTTGGGGCCGGCGTTAGAATCAGTGTTAAGTTCATTTGGTGATAATTGAGTTTGTTTCCATTTGTTGTAAGAACTACTAGCTAATTTTGTGTTCAAATGAATCTATTCCACGTATGCACTTAAATCTAAATGTATCAATAAATCAATCAGCATATATTAATATATATTTGTTTATATTGCAGCATATTTCTGAGAGCAGTGAGAATTTTGAATGAGAATTAACATCACTTCACTTAGTTAAATTTCTAATTTGTAGCAATAACATAAAATTGTCAAATTAAAATTAAGCTTTCAGAATGATGTCTACTTCAATGTAAAAATATTTTCCAAGGAAAAATATTCTGGACAGTCTTCTTTGACATATTGAACCAATCTAAATATTATTTTATAAAAATATTAACAAGGCAAGATACAGAAGCATAGAGATACATATTGTATTTTAGAGCTAGTATTATGGTTTTAGATTCAACAATGACTATTAGTCATTTAGTTCTAATACTCTTAGAAAAAGCATGTACTTTTAAATTCTAATCCATACAAATATATCCACATCTTCAGATGAATACACCCATTATTTCATGTTGACTGCATGTGCTCAAATCAAACATCACTGAAATTTCAAAAGCAGCTATTATTAAAAAAATGAATCTGAAATCTGACATTAATATACTGATGTTAACAAATGCATTCTAGGGTTTTTCCAGTATAAATCTTTATTGGAATAAAAATGTATTTAACATGAAAATGACTCTGAAAATGGATGAATTACAAGTGATTTCCATTTATTTTAAAAACATTTGTAATGATTTCTGAGTCAATGAATCTATTACATAAAAATGTTTCTGAGAAAGTTTAACACAAAATTACATGCATTCATGCTGCTCCTGCATTGTTTATTATAGTAAATTACCCAGAAGTTTTGAGTTGTTCAAATCCAAATTGTTACTGCTCTTGAAAGGATTAACTTTGAAGTGGATCAACAATTCCATAGACTGACACATAAGTTATTATCTGAATTTTGATATAAATTCTTATGATATAAGGTTTGATCTATGTGATAATAAGCAAGTGAACATGGCCACAGAAACTATGGCAAAAAATGATAATCCAACTTTTTTAGTTCCTTCCCTGGTTTCTTTTAAGAAGAGGATAGAACACAAAAGTTATTAGCTTTCTTTAGATATAAGATTCTAATTCACTTCAGATACACTTGTTCTCATATTATGGTGATACTTATAAATGTGAGTGTCCAACTTGAATACTTATCAATTTCAGATTGGATAAACTATCATTCGAGGCCTCTAGAAATATGTGCAGACTGAATGATGATACATAGAACTTTAATAAAGCATTACTGCTTTATCATCTTTATGGCATTTTCTTGACTGATCTTTAAAATCTGAATAATCACAGAAAGCAAATAATAGTAGATATTCATTTTTGGAGTAAATCAATTTTAGCACAAGACCATATTTGTGGGACACTCAGGATTGAGCTTGTGAGCAATGGCTGGAAAATCATTTTTCTATAAGATTTGTATGTACATTTATTGAGAGGTTTTATCAGAAGTTGACCTTTTTATTTGGATATTTGATGGTTTTAATATTAAGATGGATTAGATTTTTTTGTAGAATTAAATTAAACTGTTGAGAAAATTCAAGTCAATACACTTACTTTCTTACTAGAAATTTGTTGTGCTGTTAAGGTGACCAACACAATCTATAATTTTTAAATAGAATTCTTGCTATGTAATCTTTACTATTTAATCTTAAACTGAAATTATCAGATATTTATTTGCTTTGTACTACATTAGAAAATGTATCAACAAAAGTTGTACAAAAATCTTTTTGCAATATGATTAAAGTTTATTTTTTTTCTTTTCAGCTTTTTCACGACAACGCTGGGGAGATGAACCTGTAATGGACAGGGTTTCATTCATGACTCCAACAGCTTCATTGTACCATTGTGGTATTAGCATACCCTAATCCAATGCAAGCAAGAACTAAAGAAACTTTTATACCTAATTTTCTGTCACTAAAATGAACAAAATGATGAAGTGACGAGTCACATTTTGCCATGCTAAAACCAAAAGAATTTAAAAAGCATGGAAAAGAAAATTTAATACAAAAACCAGGCCTGTAATCATCAAAAACCCACAAAGTTTAAAAACTTGAGTGAAATTTGAGAAAAAGGCAAAAATGAGAAGCTTCCCTGCAAAAACAAAACAAAACACCTCGAATGGATCCAGAATATTATATTATTCAAATAAATGCATGTATACTTGTTGGAGATATGATAAGTGTGTGTGTGTGTGTGTGTGTAAGCTCTAAAGTATTGTCTGTATATAATTATAAGTGTATGTGTGTGTGTGAAAGAACATTTTTATATGTATGTGTGCATATGCTTATGAATAAATTTGAAGCATATAATAAATATGCATCTATTTATATACATAAGTTGTAATTATCTGCTTGATATATATTCACACACATATGAACACACAGATATAAAGAAATGATATTGAAGGACTGAACAATCTTTTTGTAAGTGATAATTTAAAACTCCATCTTGTCTTAGTTTTATGTAAAATGTATATGCATGCATTTACATGCACACACGTGTGTGTGATATATATATATAATGCTAGGAAAAGACAATGTGGAGACTCAGAATAATTTGCAAGAAATTATTTATTACTGTAACATGTTTCGACTGTAAATACAGCCGTTTTCAAAAGGTAAGTTGGAGAAAAGATGTCTGCGTTCACCGAGGTGTACTATTTGAGCTGAGTGTAGTGTGTATGGTATCTGTTTGCTGGTGAGCCCATTTGTTGTGTGTGAGTGTGTCTGTAAAATCTTTGTCTTGTGCGTGTGTGTAGATGGGTAAGATTTTACCGACACACACTCACACACAACAAATGGGCTCACCAGCAAACAGATACCATACACACTACACTCAGCTCAAATAGTACACCTCGGTGAACGCAGACATCTTTTCTCCAACTTACCTTTTGAAAACGGCTGTATTTACAGTCGAAACATGTTACAGTATAAAATAAATAATTTCTTGCAAATTATTCTGAGTCTCCACATTGTCTTTTCCTAGCATCATTATGTTGGATAACCTTTATCCTAGTGTACACATATATATATATGTGTGTGTGTGTGTGTGTGTGTTTGCATTCATCTATGTGTTCAATGAATCTTAAGAGTTACATATTTAAAATTTGACAACTCAGGCTACCCAGATATCATGATATTAAAGTGGCAATTTTACCACACTCCTCATGCCTTAAATACATATAAGGTAAGGTCCAAGAGAGATAAAGTTTAGAGATTCATTTCAATATTTACTTATGAAATTTAGTATTCAGCTTAATTTGTATTTTCCTCATACGGATATTTTGGCTACTTTATAGTCTGTTAATATTATATCCTCTTTAGATTTTTTTAGCATCCACTAGCATATTACTGGAGTGGTTTATCATTTCCTACTGCAAGGTAGATATTATCCATTGCTAAAAATTTCCACCATAACTATTCAGTACTAAAGATAGATTTGTTGATTTCAGGGCCTTCATTTTAAATTTCCATCTATGGAACAATAAGATGTTCTCATTTTACATTTAGAGTTATGCTGACAAGCTTCACTTATATGGGTCTAACATATGGAACTGGGCTTTCATGACTTCCATTGTTCAAGCCATTCAGCTGTCTTGAATAGTGTTACTCAAGACATTGTCTGGCAATTGTGGTCATTCAATCAAATGCATATCTTACAACTACAATATAAGTTTTATATCAGTTGTCTGTACCCTGCCTTCTGGCAGAAAACAACTTGGAGATAAATGAAACCTTTGATAGATCTTGTGACCTGCAAGCTCAAAGCCTGACCATGTAACTATAACAGCTAGTATACTAGCTAATGCATTTGAACTTTAGAAAATGAGAAAATAAGGTTTGTATAGGTATGTGCTAGTATATGTTGTGTGCCATATGCATTTATATATTTAAACAGATGTTTTATATATGTATGTGTATGGGAATTTAGGTAGAAATGGGTGTAGATATGTGTGTTTACATGTATATGAGCAAGTACACATGTATGTATATGTGATAATTGGTGATGTTTCCAGAATCTGCCTGCTGCTGGTGACTCAGCATTTTAAATATTAATGAGTACACTAGGAAAGAAAATGAAACAAAGAATGATTAACCTATTGTATCCCCATGCGATTATCATAAAACTCCCCAAATCCCTAAAGACAGATTTAAACTTCTGGAATAATTATTATTAAAAAAGAAATTCAAAGAAGGTAAATCGCAAATTCACAGAATCAGAAAATTTCTGAAAAATGAATCTTTGATTAATTTTTACTTTTTGGTACAACAGGTTGATGGCTACACTACAAATAGAAGAAGAATCAGTTATTCTCTAATGATTAGAAATGCTTTAACATTTTTATCAAATGAAAAAAAATGAGGAAACCATAACCATGAAATTATAAAACCTTTTAAATTGGAAATGCCTCCTATCTTTGCCCACTTGAGAAAAAGATAATCCTATACATATCGTAAAGGAAAAAAACATAGTCTAAAACTTGAAAAATATCCATGGATTACTTTTATTTTAATCACCATTCCATTGAAACCCATCTTTTGTCCCACTCTATTACTCTCTAATCCAATATAATGCTGCTATTTAATAACTCTTTAGAAATAATTCAGTACAGTATATTAACCAGCCAGAAGATCCCCAAATTCTTCAATTTGATTTCATCAAGGGCAACATAAAAAAAATGTTACCATTTTCTATACCCACTTCATAATCTTTTAAAGAATAAGATTTTATATTATAAACTGCTTCAGAACTGAAATGTAAAAACAGTTTTTCTTCAAATGTTGCCTCATAGAATGACAACCAATGAATTTACAAAACCCCAAAAAATTAAGTTGCTGGAAGTTCCATTGAAAAGATTAGATCTTAAATTAGTTTTAGAAAATCATTGGTTATAAGTATTATTTTGATATTGCAATAATAAAGAATTGGGCCTTGGACAGATTAATTCAATATTTAAATCTCATTTAGTTTAATATATAAGTAGTTAAAAATTGGATCCATGGCTAGTATGAATGAGATCGTAAAAAGACCATTCAAAGAATGGTTTGGACCTCCCTGGTTGATTCTATTGACTACTTTACATGTAAGTATGTATAGATGTACAGTCAAGTTGTAGCAAAATAAACTTATATCAGTATTTTTTCAAATTGCTTGATAAAAGATCATTATGATGTAAAGCTTGAATAGGTATTAACAGTTTCAAAGTTTCTTGCTATAAACTGGAAAGGTATTGAAAACTGATACAAGATTTAAAATATGGAACCCTAAAACTGTATAGAAAATGGTATTTACTAAAAAGCAAAGAATGAAAGAAGTTTTTTCAATGCTTTTATTAAAAAGAACTGAAGGATTTTGCATGCCAAGAAAAAAAGGAATTGAATGTAAGGCATGTTTTATAATACAAGACCATATGAATAAACATTGTCCTACCTTCACAACTAATTCTTCCAGTATGTTATGTTTCTGTGTCCTTATAAAAGTTGTATCAATCTTTTTTTAAATTTTGCTTGGTTTGATTTTTTTTGTTGTTTTTTTTTTTGCAATTTAGGGCATGCTAAACAATGAGGGGTCATTGGTTACTATCAAGGACCCCTCAGAGCCCTGACTGTGATTTGTCAGTAACACGAAATTTTGAGTAGCAGTATTATGAATCACATTTAACCAGAATCAGTATTCTTGTTGATCACTTTTTAAAACTGTCATGTCCAGATAATTCTTACTACAGATTATTCTCTAAATTCTTTACATTAGTATCCTCATGTTTACTTATAGCACATTGAAAATACATTTAAAATCCCAATGCACAAATGGCAAACACTGAATTTAAAGTATTGAAAAACGATTAACCACAGTTTTCCCCTGATCTTAATAATGGCCAGAAGTAGGGTTGAAAGCACTCGATCACAAACATTTGGACTATATTTACATTCATTAAATCCAGAAATATATTCTCTTGTACGTAAACAAGAAAAGTTAATTAAAATTCTTTGTCTATCATCTTTAATCAAACTTGTATTAACGACAGACTGCTGCCTAAATACACATTATACAATTATATACAGTACCTGTCATAAGTATTTGAACAAACAGATATTTTGCTTCTAATCGCTTGGTTTTGCGAGTTAAAAACAGGAACATTACAAAGAACCAGATTTTTTGCAATCAACAAGGCATGCATTTGGCCATGTTATGTGGTTCTGTTTTTTTTAATAGAATTAAATTGTTAAATGAAAAAAAAAGCAAGTTTTTTTTTGTTTCTATCCTTCTAAAATATTGTTCCAAATTGATCAAGGAGATTTAAAAAAGTAAACTCACATTGCTATATAGAAGATTAGTAAGTTAATTTTGATAACCTTCCCCTTTTCAAAATTCATAATAGCCCCTGCAATTTTAGGAAATAAAATCAGATTTTGTTCTTGTTCAAACACTTATGAGCAATACTTTTTTTTATCAATGATAATTTATATATAAAAAAGTATTGCTCATAAGTATTTGAACAAGCACAAAATCTGTTTTTATTCAAAAACCAAAACACCATAAACAATGGAAAAAACAGAAAAAATTGACTTTTTTATCAAAGAAACATTTTCATGTTATCATAACTCCAGCTTTCCATAACGCAGCAAGATAACTTTTAATTTAAATATTGCTTAATCTGTCTACTGAATAATGATGTATGTGAGAATGTATTACTAAAAATAGATTTTGTGAAGGAGAAGTATAACAGGGAGGTACTTTTAAAGTACAAATCATCATTGTTTGATGGTTATATTGCAGTATGTTTTATTTTATCTTTACAAGTCTGCAAAAAGTGGATCACAGAACAAGAAACATTTAAATTTCAATATTAATCTTTTCTAACCAATCAGAAAAGGAATATCAACGAACAGCCAAAATAGACATTTTTTTTTTTTAAATATTGTTTTTGGCGTCTTTTTTTCTTATAAATAGATAGTTTTCACACCAAAAATTAAATATTCAGATGGCTCTCAGAAAATATGCAACAGGCCATGATCCGATTTACTCACCAACATTTCGACTTGCGAGCTCTATCATCTTCTGCTTCATCACTATGATCAAACCCTGAACACATTTCATACATGAATCTTTTTGTACAGCTTATCTTGTTCCTAACCACAAGAAATGTTCTCAATTCAATTTGTCATAACAAATTCAAGTATAGTGCAGTTTCCATTACTACTAATATGACCATAAGCATACATACATATTTCTCACATACTCACTAATGTAACAAAATAGATTGACTTCATCTTAGGTGTCAATAATAACACTACACGCAGAAAATAAGCCGGATGCTTAACCTCAGCATGGAATTGAAAGGATAATAAGTTC
>VCCN01000983.1:2137-30979 GCA_006491835.1 Architeuthis dux
CATGATCTTGTTGACAGTGTCATGCTCTTTCTTGACAGCACTATGTTATACCTCATGGTGTTCTTGTGGTTTATGACCAGTGACAAAAAAGTGCCCGCTAAACTTTCTGGTGTGGCCAGAAAGTACCGCTGTGGTTCGTTGGCATTGTAATACTAGCAATGACCCCCTCTCCTTCCTGCTAGACCTCATTAGCAAGCTGTAGATTTTAGAAGAACTTAAAAATACACTAGTATTGGAGAGATGAAAGTAGAAACAGAAAAAGCAAATAATTTTGTTAAGTGCTAAAATTAGATTTCAAATCATGAGAAGGGTCGTAACTAAAAATCTAACACAAGCAGGAAACTTAGTGATGTTGAAATTGGTTTGTGGAAAACACCAGATGTCCAAAAACAATGGTCCTTGTGTCCACTCGGTAAGTACAAAAAGGAAAACAGGATTTGAGAACTTGACAATTCCCTGGTTTCGTTTCAAGAGTGCAGCTAACACGTAAACAGGATATCGTATGTGATTATAAGTGGCAGCTGTGTCGCACCCTTCCTAAACCCTGTGTCCAGGGATTAACTATAAATTCTATCATACTTGAAATTTGAGAAACTGACCAACAATTTGTTTAAATTCATGATCACCAATGACATCTGTTCCGTTTATCCTAACCTGTCCACATTGTACCACATTTTTCTGACCTGCCAATAACTAGTGAAAGATGAAAGAGGCTGTTGTAGTTGCTTCATACATTTTTCATATTGCTTCGTTTTTTTTCATTTTACGTTATGTGAAATAATTAAATAACATGTTTTTTTATGTTTTGAATACGTTATAGATTAATGAGTTTACTGTAAAATAGCACTTTCCACAAAGATTCTAAAATGCATTGTAATAATATAAATATTTTCTTTGAAGTTTTAATTTTGTTTCAACTGCAAGAAAATAGCATACAGTTAGTCGTAAAAAAATTACTTGCATATTTTTTTCTTCGGTTAATAATACAAAAAACTAAGGGCTAACAAGTTATTGCGTTCCGGTCCTCAATACATTTTAAATGAATATCTGTATCTAATTAAAACATTGAAATAATTCTATTAAAAATCTCCCAAACATTAGATTTTGTAAAATTTTACATTTCTCGATTATTAAAACTGTTTTGTTAAAATGTTTTAGAAATAATCCTGGAGAATAAAGAAATTTAAAATATTAATTTTTGAAAAAATATTTAAAAAATTAATTTTTGAGCAAATATTTAATTTTTTATAACAACTTTAAAATCTACAATATATTCAAAAAAGAATCCTGTAATAAAAGTCACAGAGTACGATTATATTGATTATTTTGTTAACAAGTGCCTCCAAATGTTTTATTACCTTGAAGCAATAAGTAATTTTTTTAGGAATGATTTCAAAGCTTTGAGTGAAGTGGCATTGTAGACTCTGGCATAGCTCAAGCAAAGGCAGTTGACCCTATCGGGTTACCAGATAACAGATTACATTTTTATTACCTCTCAACATCACAGGCTCCCACAAAAAAGAGATTAGTTGCCCAGCCAATGTCTGACTTAAAAAAATAATGATTGTGTTTGGTTTCGGAAATATCTGAATTTACCTGATATTGGACAATATTGGATGTCCGAATTTTGAAAAAATTATTCGGACATCATGGCAAAAAATGAACACAATATCCGAAATCGGACAAATCCTGGATGCACATAGGGGCAAAATCAAAGGGATGTAACTCCAAACCGTACAAATGATTAATGAAAATGAAAATGTTATAATTTTACCTGAATTGTTTATAGACATAAATACATTTATTCTTTTTAAAATTATTTAATTCAGTATGTAGCATTTTACTATTCTTTTATATTTAATCCATTTTTATATTATTAATCGTTAATTTTATTTATTTATTTTTTTGGATTAAACACTATTTATTATCCGTTGCAATCATGATAATAAATACTAATAAATGAATGAATAAATTATTATTAAAAATTACACATTGTTTACATCAATGATCTACACTGTGCAATTAAAAATAGCAAGGTCTATCACTTTGCTGATGACACGAATCTCCTTAATATTGACAGTTATGCAAAATCCATGCAAAAATCAATTAATGCTGACTTAAAAATTCTTTATAACTGGTTACTTGCCAATAGAATCTCACTTAATTGTGATAAAACAGAAATCATATTCTTTCATAAATCTGGTGAAAAAGTGCCTGATCTAAAGATAAAAATGAATGGACACAGAATTTTTCCATCCAAAAACATAAAATATCTTGGGGGTCTACCTTGATGAGACCCTTAATGGATTCCACTGCAAAATCTTAACCAAAAAATTGAAAAGAGCAAATGGCATGTTATGTAAAGCCAGGCACTACATTAATGCTGTAGATCTGAAATCTCTGTATTATGTTATTTTCTCATATCATCTTACCTATGGTTGGTTCCAAACTGGGATGCCTCTATGTTCCATCTGGCATAACAACTAGATATGGATTAAATTCAATCACCAAAAAATGCATTACTGATTGGAATAATTTTACAAGAAAACTTAAGATTGATTTACTTAGCCTATCACAATTTGGACTTAAATCTAGTATAGCATCAAATCAATTTTCACTAAATCCTACATCTAAATATAAAAGCAACCATATATCTATATCTAATTCTTATGATTTTTTCTCTCTAATATATTCTTCATTGACATAATCTGCCTTACTCTTTTGTAACCACTCTTTCCCACAATGTGACTTTGAATAAAATTCGGACAAATATTTTCTAACTGAACAAATGAAAAACTAAACGTAATGCTCCTAGATCAGAATACTGCATAGGCATTACCTCTCCCAAAAGGGAAAAAAATAAAAAATAAATAAAGAGAGAAAGCATAACATTTGAACATTTGAAATAATCACTTAGTTTTTAATATTGGACCAGCTGCATTCAATTTTGTTCCCTTTGATAATATTTTTTGTACGCTTTCCATCCATCTTTAGGTGATTTTTTTAAATATGAATTTATTTCTTAAAAAATAGGCAATTCAAATAGTATTTTCATTTGTATTAGTCATTTGTATGGTTTGGAGTTACATCCCTTGGGTTTTGCCCTTATGTTCATCCATAGTTGAAATCGACAATGGTTAAAATCTCAGTCCGAACAATAGTATCAGTAAAATGTCTTCATTCACAAAACTTAGGATTGCCTAAGTTTCTTTGTTTTCATGTTTTTATTGACTTTTAAAATTAATTATAATTTTTTTTGTTATTAGTTTGATCCTAAAGTAAGAGTCATCTCCCTTAATGTATCTTGAAAGAGTTATCTCTCTTTTGTAAGACGCTCAAATTGAATTTCTTTTTTCATACTTAGCTTAAATCTTTATCTAATGCTAAATCCATGAATTTATAGTGAAAACATGCCAACACTTTTGAAATTTTTATATATAAAATTGAGGCAAAAATATCTAGTTGTTCCAGAAAAATATCTAAAAATACACTACATTTTATTAATTCACTGCAGGCTATATCAAATTATAAAAAATAACCCTGAAAATTTAATCGAATAAATATATTTTATTTTTCTCTTTTCTAGACTCGATGGTTACAACAACTAAGTGTGATTTGCAAGAAGACTTTCTTCTAAGGTGACAATGCCTTTATTTTACTCGGTCATAGCCCGGGGCTCCACAGTCCTTGCCCGCTATGCAATGTGTGCTGGAAACTTTGCAGAGGTCACCGAACAGATCCTAACTCGTATTCCTCCTGAAGATGGGAAACTCACTTATTCACACGGAAAGTAAGTCAATAATTTTACTTTTTGAAATCCTCTTTGTCTGTTGTTTTAGGTGTAGTGCTTAGGTACTTGGGACTTTTTTTCTATAGTTTTGAGAAGGGTCATTAATATTCAAATGGTTCTTCGGACAATTGAACTCCTTCTTGTTGTTCGATGTGGCTCCCACTGACAAAGACATAGAAACACCCACACAATAATGTTATGTATGCGTGGTTGTTGTTTAATTATATAATAATAATTTTAAAAATATGTGCGCTCAATAAAGATGAAAAAACGTGTGGTGTGTTTGTTAGTAATACATTAAATGCAATTACTTACGGACGTGGTCATACAAACATCACTGACCTTTATGCAGGTAAAATACACAGGTGCTTGAAGCGTTTTCACACAAAGACAGTTCACTTTTTCATCATATAATTTAATGATTCACATCAATTTGATAAGCACATACATAATCAGAGGTGAGAGGCGTGTATCTATGGAACAGATCATAGTTTTGTTAGGCAACAAAAAAAACGACTGAACAAAGAATGAAGATTAGCAGGTCTTCTTATTAGCAAGAGGTGAGTGGTGGATGTGTGGCTGTCGAAATTGAGCTGTGTTGGAAATGGGTTTTGCAAGTTCCAAGATGAAATGTAAGGTGACAATATACATGGTTTTGCCAGACTTGTTATCTGCAAAGGGTATCATGTTGCGAGTCAAGTACATTATTTTCATGTCCTGAAAGTTGGTTATCTAAAAGCACCGTGGATAGATAACTTTATTTCTCGGAATAAAAATCTGGGTGTTCTTAATGGAAATTTTGTGTGTCAAGTGGTTTCACTTGTTGACCAGAGTGTGTGCAAAAATACATATGTGTCTGTTACATATACAGGTTATTAGAACATAAGCTATTATGTAATTCTCATGTGAGTCCACTGGTATTCACAGTTGAGTTGATGAATAAAACAAGTTGGAAAAAAACCTATGTTTTTTCTTTTCTTACTGTTGATAATTGTGGAACTTTCCAAAGCAGCCATTCTCCTTGCACAATGCAATTCTTGCATTCCCAGGAGCTTTGGATTTTATTCCCAGCTGGTGTCCGTTTAGTTCCCTTAGCGCACACAACACAGGTCTGGTGTCCTCTCTTCGTTTCTATTTTTGCTAGCTGATGTTGAACTGGCTTTTCAAATAGCTTTGTTGGACACAAATTCAAACTAAAAGCAGCAATTATAAGCTAATATGTTATCTATACAATATCAGTAGTATGTTTATTATAGGTAGACCCACAGCATTTTTTAAATAGTTGACACCCTATTTTAAAACGTAATTAAATTTAAAAAAATATGTTCTCAAGTTTTTTCTTGTTCTTGTTAGAAAGAAGAAAGTCCAAATTATTGTAAAAAAAAAAGAAAAACAAATTTTCTTTAATTACAACATAGAAATGAACTTTTAAAATAAATGTTTACTTTTTAATCAATAAATCAGTCATTTTGTTGACAGGACTTAAAATTTTAAAAAACTGAGATTCTGTAATTAAAAAATCTACTAAAAATAATTTACACTCACAATTGATGTACTTTCATTTGTAAAAGTTAGTTTCATCATTACTCAACTGAAATGTGTTAAAAATCGTCACATGCTGCTTAAAAAAAACCCAATGAAATATATATTTTTTTCAACAGTAGGACTTGGTGTGATCGGATATCGATCAGTGACCGACAGGCTATGTCAACAACAGCATGTATGAATTAAGGGGGCGGGGTTCATCACATTAAAAAAATGTTTTTTCCCAGAATTTTGAATGGAAACTTCTTTAAAAAATAGTTTGTTCTTTATTATATAAGTACTGAAAATTTCATGAGTAAAACACAAAAATGTTAAAATTTTTGTGTTTTGCTCATGAAAGCTTTGAGAAATTTTCGAATGCAAACCATTATATGTAATCTGTTGTTTACATTGCTACAGCTTTTTTGCACTATTTGTTTTCAAAGTATCTCCAGTTCTATAAGGTGTACACAAATAATTTTTATCCAAGATTTTTTCCCATCTTTCTTCGTATTGATGCCACAAAAATTCCAACGATAAAATTACATTTTGGACAATTTTGATGTTTTTATTTGTAAGGTGTCTATTTCCGGTAAGTTTTTTAAGCGAAGTCTGTGGGTCTACCTAGTTTATTATATATGCCCATTTCTAACATTACTTTCTCTTCTATTCACAGCTACCTATTCCATTATGTATCTGAGGATCACATTATTTACCTATGTATAACAGATGATGTAAGTAATTATTTTTTTTAATGTTTCCTATCTTTTATCTTTTTTTTGTTTTTAGTTTCAAAATTTGGCTAAACTTGCTTATCACCAAAAACTGACTAGTCTAAATATTGTAAAAAGTTATCTCTTTTCATTGCAAAAAGTGGCTAGATTTGTCATTTTCCCAATTCCAGCCAACTTTATAGCTAAAAATGTTAAGTATGTTCGAAAAATCATACAAAGGCCTTGAAATGTTAAGTACCCTATTAATTGATATTTGAATTTTATTTTAATAAATATATTATTTAAATTGTACTTTTTATTTATTTTCATTATTGTCTATTTTTAATCAATAAGTTATACGATTATACTTTTTGGAGCCTTTTCTATGAATTTTCATTTTAAAGTTAGAAAAAAAAATATGATAATTATGATCATATTTATTAGTTGAGAACCTATATTTGCCTGGCACCGGTGTGAGCAACTGCTAAACGAGCGGCCTAAATCGTAAATGTGCATAAAGAAACAAACTGTGCGGTGATCGAACATGCGTCCACCTTGGAAGTTACCATATATGCAGTATTGCTCTACCGACTGAGCTAATGAAGATCTCATGGTAGGCAGGAGTCTTTTAATCCTATACTTTGTTGGCTTCTCTACTTTCACGGTCGTATTATACTATATTAGTGCCTAAAATATGAATTTGAGAGTAGAGAAGCCACCAAAGTGTAGGATTAAGAGACTCCTGCCTAGCACGAGATCTTCGTTAGCTCAGTTGGTAGAGCAGTACCTGCATATAAGGTAGCTTTCAGGATGGACGCAGGTTCAATCCCGCACAGAGTTTGTTTCTTTATTCACATTTACGATTTAGGCAGCTTGTTTAGCAGTCGCTCACACAGGCGCCAGGCAAATATAGGTTCTCAACTAATAAATGTCATTATAATTATCATATTCTGTCGCATATAAAATTATCCATCATTTGATTTTTAAAAAAAAATATTAAATAATCTAGCAACTTTTAGCCATAAAGGGATATAACCTTTTGCAATATTTACACTAATCTTTTTAGTCCTGTATTTGCATGTCTTAGCCAAAATTTTAAAAAACATTGTAAAATAAAGCTTGCTTTATTTTCATAAAATTTTCATTATTTTAAATTCACTTGTATTTTGAATATTTCTTTTTTATATTTACAAACAATGAAACTGAGCGGCTAGTTCACTCTATTATTACCAGTAGATTAAACTATTTTAATTCACTTTTCTTTGGCTTGAATAAAGTTAACAAACTACAAAAAGTTCAAAATGCAACTGCTCGGTTAGTTGTGAAATGTAGGAAATGCAAGTCAATTAGGACTGGCATTATCGGCCTACATTGGCCTAGGATTAAAGAAAGAGTTGTATTCAAAATTTTAAATGCCTGCATGATATGTACCCTTATGAACTCTGTGCTCTTATTAACATCAGAGAATTAGAGAGTTTGACTTTAGAACTTGTTTTTATGAATACGACACATGGGCACAGGAGTTTCAGCTAAATAGTACCCAGACTTTGGAAGGAACATTAAGATATAAAAAATAAAACCTTTTTTCTATAGTTTTGAGAATAGTCATTAATATTCAAATGGTTCTTCGGACGATTGAATTCCTTCTTGTTATTTGTATTGTAAACACAACATTTCGGCCGATCTATTCTTTGGTCTTCTTCAGGTTATGTAAATAGCTTTATTAACAAGTTGCATTTCATAGTTGTTGTTGGCCATGTTGTTTTGCCTTCTGCTTTACTCATTTGGCGTAGATGGTGGTCGCCTCTTTCTATTGGGGTTTCAGGGACATGAAGTTGTTTCTTGAAGAGTGCAGCCTCTTTCTTAATGGAGTGGGTCTGGTGTTTTATTATTTGGAGGAGTGGATCATCTGTTTTTGACAGGTATGCATTTAACCCGATAGTGGTGATCTTGAATGTAAGTTCAAGTTGGACTAGGCCCCGTCTCCCCAAAACTCTTGGTAGGTAGAGCCTGTCGACATCTGCTTTTGGGTGATGCATCTTCTCCTTGGTAAGCATTTTCCTTGTCTTGGTGTCCAGTCTCTTGACGTCATTCAGCTTCCAGTCGATGATGTTGAAGCTGTATGTTACTACATGTATTGCTAGGGTGTTTATGACTTTGAGCCTATTGGCTGCATTGAGCTCTCTTTTGAGTATCATACGCACTCTCCTGTAGTACTCTTTCTGGATCTTCTCCTTTATAATTGATTGCTGTATGTCATCGCCTGTGTTAACCCCTAGGTACTTGTATGTTTCATCCTGGTCTAGTCCCTTGATCGTGGTGTTGATGTCAAGGTCTATGTCCACAGTTTTGGTCAGATTACCTCTCCTGAAAGTGGCTTTGGCACACTTTTCTATCCTGAATCCATCTTGATGTCATCGCTGAAGGTCTTGACAATGGTGAGAAGGCCTTTTAGTTGGTTGTCGTCCTTGGCAAACATCTTCAGGTCGTCTACGTAGAACAGATGGTTCAGCTTGCCATTCTGTGTTGCGTACCTATTGCTGCTGCAGTTTAGGTTGCTTAGAGGCTCTAGTGCAAGGCAGATGAGCAGCGGTTATAGTGAGTCCCCTTGGAAGATCCCACTTTTGATGTTGATCGGTCTCGATGTTAGTAACCCATCTGCATGGTTGAGGTTTAAGGTTTTCATGCTCTCTGTGATGAATTTGATCGTTTTGGGGTATACTCTGTAGATCTTGAGGCTTTTCTCTATCCAGTAGTGTGGCACACAAATGTCAATTCATGCTGTTGATAGGTCCTTTTTCCTCGACTTGGCCTCCTGCAGAATCGCCTTGTTGATCATTAACTGGTCCTTGCACCCGTAGCTACCCTTCTTGCACCCCTTCTGTTCTGGTAGGATCAAGTTGTTTTCATTGAGGCAGCTGTAGATCCTCTCTGTGATAATGGAGGTGAGGATCTTGTACGTTGTTGGTAGGCAGGTGATGGGCCTGTAGTTCTTCTGCGTTTCTTCCGTCTATTATTATTATTATTATTATTATTATTACGACTACTACTACAACAACATTTTTTTTCACTCCCTTACAGGAATTTGAAAGAGCTAAAGCCTTTATGTTCCTGAATGATGTTAAAAAAAAGTAAGTTATTTATTTATTTATTTATTTGGATATTAATTGTTTACTTGCAGCATTGCCAATTATTTTGAAATTTTTATATCCAAAATTGATTTAGCCAAAATAATCTAAAAATATCTGTGTCTCATTAAAAAAATATCTAAGCTGATATCCAATATCTAAAAACAAAGGGGTTTGACAAGATTTTGGATATAATATCTAAAAATATTTTTGGATTTTAAAATATCTAAAAATATCGAGATCTTGCTATCAAAATCTAAAAATATCTGCCGCATTAAAAAAAGATATCTAAACTGATACCTGATATATATTGATCAGGAATTAACACAATAATGAAAATAATTGAAAAGTACAATTATTATGATCTTTAACTAATATATCTATTGAAATAAAATTTAAGCTTTAATTAATTGATAGTCGTTGTATGATTTTTTGAGCGTACTTAACATTTTTAGCCACTTTTAGCCATAAATGTAGCTAGAAATGAAAATAATATAGCCACTTCTAGCCATAAAGTTATGTGGAAATGAAAATAATCTAGCCACTCTTAGCCATAAAGTTAGCTGGAAATGAAACAAATCTAGCCACTTTTAGCCATAAAGGGAGATAACTTTTTGCAATATTATACTAGTCTTTTTCATTGCTAAATATACAAATCTTATCGTTTTTATTGCAAAATTCAATAAAAATGACTCAAGTAAACAGCATTGACAACTTATCTAAATTTAGATATATATATTATCTATTTTTTTAACTATTTTTACTTTTTTAGTGTCGGATTTGCAAGTCTTACCTAAAACCTATTAAATCAATATTATTTAATATTTTTATGCTTTTATCAAGAAACCTTTTGATTTAGTATAATCTAATATTGAAATTAAATACAATGAATTAAAGGTTCCTTTTTTTAAAAAAGATTAGAAACCCCCACATGACATGTGTAATGAAATACTCTCCGGTCGTATGTTTGTGTGTTCGTACATTTTTGGGGATAGTATTGGGATGTGCCCCAACCGCCATATCATGTTCCCAGGGCTAGAAAATAGGTCAAACAGCCAACCAAGGGAAACAAAGGGAATGTGTCCGACCAATAATCAGTCAAAATAATCTAAAAATATCTGTGCCTCATTAAAAAAATACCTAAGCTGATATCCAATATCTAAAAACCCCTTTGTTTGACAACATTTCGAGATTTTGGATAAAATATCTAAAAATATTTTTGGATTTTAAAATATCTAAAAATATCGAGATCTTGCTATCAAAATCTAAAAATATCTGCTTCATTAAAAAAAGATATCTAAACTGATGCCTGATATATATAATGATCAGAAAGTAACACAATAATGAAAATAATTAAAAAGTACAATTATTATGATCTTTAACTAATATATCTATTGAATTAAAATTTAAGCTTTAATTAATTGATAGAGCTGTTGTATGATTTTTCGAGCGTACTTAACATTTTTAGCTAATAATCAGTCCAACACACTGGAGCGACGTGTCAACAAGCTAGGGGGCTTGGCTCCTCAGAAGGAGGAAGAAACCTGATTTGAACTACTCTCATCACCCTAGTTGGTCACCCTCTGTAAAGCAACTAGGAACAGAATTTAACAACTCGTTTAGAATTTTAACCGAAACAGAATTCAATGCCCCAAGTGAACCGGCCCAGCATCAAAGTTATCAACAGAAATAAAAAGAACATACATTTTCCTTGAAATCAACGAATTTTGTTGTCTTTCCACCCAGCCACGTGGGAGAGCTTTATTTCTCATATTTTTATGAATTTGTAAGAACAGACTCTAAAATTGCTACCTTTTTGATGTAAATTGAATTCAATATTGCTTGTCCTAACTTTCAGGCGATGAGTAGAGTCTTGTAGGATAAGGAATTAAATCTTTGTGTTAGAAGGACATTGTTAGAGTCCTATGTTAGACCAAGGTTAATCTATACTACTCAAAGTTATTGGCTAAAAGAACGGCAGTTGAAACTTGAATCTTATTTGTTAACTATTTATAAGTTAATAAGAGTTGTGTCACCCTTCATGATTGGCTGTTTAGAGTATATCAAGGTAGATGGCTCTTGAATGGCAGTGATTTACATAGTGCTGGGTTATTAACCAATCAGTGCTGGCCTTGGGGTGCCACTTTAAGGGAAGCTTACATTTACTATTTTAAGCTGAAGGAGTGAAGTCCGAGTAAGTTGCAGTGCTGGTAATTTCAATTGGATATTTTGACATTGTTGGTACGCATTTCTCAGACAGATGATCAAGATGTTTTTTAGGACCAACAAAACTAGTAAATACTGCAGGTTCAGAGTGTCTGACCATTTTGAAGGTGAAATTTTGTCGAAGATTTGGCCGGTTCAAAGTCCGATTAAGTAACTTGTATGCACTAAAGAAATATATAAATCGTTCTGGTTATCATCTCCGAGCCCGTCAGCTCTATCAGTCACTAATTCGTTGATCAAATCATTGTTGATTAAGTATTCGATTGTTGAAAAAATAAAATTGACTGCACATGCTTTATAAGTGAATGAAACTGTAAAGGGGAATAACACTTACACTTTTAAACAAAGGAATCATTTTGTGCGTTTTCGGGTGGATCAGGATTTTCAGCCATGTTTTTTTTTTTAAGAATGTCCAATATCTCAAGTTTATTGCACACGTGTGCCGTATACTAATCTTACTAAGTTGAGTCTTTTCTTTGTTCCTGTCCCAAAAATATTACAGAGATCCATGGATAAGGATATCGCAGGTCCTTGGCAATATGTTGTATAACCATCTTGGTCCGTGGGAGGAAAATCTTGAACTTGGAGAAAAAGGAAGACTCAAAACTTGTTTATAAAAATATGAGGATATATTTTTATTTCATAAGATACATTGTGTCGTGGGAGAGAGACAACGAGAGTCGACAGACTGTTCCCAACAGGGGAACTGGCCTTGTGTCTTCCCCCAGCCTAGGCTGTGTGTCTCTCTGGTGCTTTTAGCGGGTTCGAACACACACACTGATTTTCAATATCCTGTTCATTACCCCTGAACCTCCAGTGTGTCTTTTTCTGGTATAACTTTGTTGTCATCGACATCCTGTTTAACTTTCAACACCTGTGGGGGCCAAATCTGTGACCTCCGCCCACGGCCGCCCAAATATCCAACAAATATATCACCTGAACAAGCCAAGTCTGACTCAGAAAGGTAAAAACCTTTTATATGAGTAATAATATTGTACGTACTGGACATGAATGATAGGTCAAATGAAGGAAGAATGAATGTATTGGACAATGTATGAATGTATCTTCAAAGTTGTTGCAGTTGATTAAAACGGACAATAGGAGAAGAGATGATTGTGCCCAAACATTTAAATTCATATTTTCTATAATTCGAGAAGGGTCATTAATATTCAAATGTTTCTTTTCTATAGTTTTGAGAAGGGTCATTAATATTCAAATGGTTCTTCGGACGATTGAATTCCTTCTTGTTAAGTATGTACACAATATGACATCAAAGTCATTTTCAAACATACACTCACACTCCGAGGTCTGCTAAGTAAGGTTGCCCCTAGTCGTGACCCCAAACTGGTGAACAACTGTGTTTATGTCATCTCCTGTGAATGTGGTTAGGGAGAAATGGGCTGCCCTCTCAAGGTCAGACTTTATGAACACAAGAAAGCCATAATCAGGGGCAAGATAGAAAAATCGGCTATGGCCGACCACATCTGGGGTGAGAACAGTGACCATCTTGCTCTCTGGGAGGAAGTCCAGATTATTGACAGAGAACGATTTTGGAAGCAGAGAAAAATCAAAAAGGCAACTCACATCAAAATGTCGACAAAATGCATTAGCCAGACAAGTGCAGATTTCAACCTGATGTGGCTTCCACTTCTCAACAGACCTAAACCGACAAGACAAAGACACAAAAACGCTCAGGCCATGTACTATAAGGGTTATCCCCTTTTAACATAACTTTGGTTTAACCCATCACACTCGGATTTTATACCTGAAGAAGGCTGAAGAATGGATCGGACGAAACATGTTTACAACACAAATAACAAGGAGGAGTTCAATTGTCTGAAGAACCATTTGAATTTAAATCCATTTAAATATTTTTGATTTGGTGTGATAATATTTGTTGCAATTGGTAGGACTGATGTGATCCACACAGGGCACCAGACTAACTTTTTTCACTACCGTCCCGGAACCATCCCAGAAAACAATTTTAACCATCCAAAAGGAAATGTAAACGGTCCCAAAATCAAAATGTAGTTTCTTTACTTTGTTATTAACATCTATAGTTGTTAGTAGCATAATAATAACACCATTAAAATGTTGAGGAAATAAATGTCAAACTCCAGTCCAAACCAGGAGTTGACTTTGTTTTTCTACCATAACAATAATAAGAACAATCCTCACCAAATTTTAAAAAAGAAAGAAAAGTAGTTAATCGATTTCTATGAAATTTTTGTGTTAGGGTTGGCAATGGGGTTAAGAAAGAGGTGGTTAATTTTTGGGGCGTTTACAGGAATTGCTTTTTGATTTAGAGATATTTTC
This sequence comes from Architeuthis dux, assembly GCA_006491835.1. Lineage (NCBI taxonomy): Eukaryota > Metazoa > Mollusca > Cephalopoda > Oegopsida > Architeuthidae > Architeuthis > Architeuthis dux. The sequence goes on from VCCN01000983.1 coordinate 15,835, forward strand.
CGTTGTTTTTTCTTTCATACATTCATGTATACGCACATGAATCCATGCCAAAATTTAATCAGTTCTTCCATAGCCTATTGTCCACCCTTCCACAAAATTTCACTGAGAACCTTTGGAGATATCGTGTGGACAGCTATCTCCAAAAGTTCTCGTGTCTGTCCACACAATATCTCCAAAAGTGATTTTCAATGAAATTCTGTGGAAGGGTGGACAATAGGCTATGGAAGAAGTGATTACATTTTTGGGCGGATCCATGTGTTGTATAGCCATCTTGGTCCGTAGTAGGAAAATCCTGAACTTGGAGAAAAACGAAGATTTGAATCCTGTTTATATAAATATGATATATTTTTATTTCATAAGCTACATTGTGTCATGGCAGAGAATGAAGAGTGGGAGAGAGGTAACAAGAGCCAACAGACTGTTCCCAACAGGGGAACTGGCCTTGTGTCTTCCTCCAGCCTAGGAAGACTGTCTCTCTGAGGGTGCTCTGTGTCTCTTTGATCGGGTTCGAACGCCGACACTGATTTTCCAGCCCGCCATCTGCAGTCAGGGTCAATATCCAGTTTGTGACTTTTCAACCCTGATCCGTCTTCCGGTTCCTGACACCTTGCAGTTTGGGGTCTCCGTTGATATACTTTTTACAACTTTCAACACCTGTGGGGGTCAAATCTGTGACCTCTGCCCACAGCTGCCTAAATATCTAACACATGTACAATTACTCCCCCTGACAATGGCGTTGGCAGAGATATACACTCTCTCGGTGCTTTCTAGTTTATTACCTTTCTGCTCTCTCATTTGAACCCATTCTGTATCATTTGAACCCTTCCTGTCCTTTCTGTCTCATTTGAACACATTCTGTATCATTTGAACCCTTCCTGTCCTTTCTGTCTCATTTGAACGTATTCTGTCTCATTTGAACGCATTCTGTATTATTTGAACCCATTCTGTATCATTTGAATTCTTTCTGTATCATTTGAACCCTTTCTGTATCATTTGAACCCTTTCTGTCTCATTTGAACTCTTTCTGTTTTTGATGACTGTAATAGTCAATATAATAGACTACACAGATTCATTATACATTTTTTCAGACTGTTGTCCTCATCTTGGTTCACTTCTGAACACAACATTTCATCTGTCTCCATTACGCTGTCTAAAATGTTGACAGTTTTTCATGTCATAAATATGTTGGTGTCCGAGTTTGGTACCACAGGGGTGTCTTTTTAGGATTATAGCCTGAATTATAATTAATCGAATAAAACTAAATATTTGCTGAAAAAAAAATTATTTTACTTAATTTTCCTGTTTTTTATAATCCCAAAGTAAAAGTTCTGTTTCAGATTTCCCTGGATATTATTCTAAAAAAGGTAAACATAATTAGTATCTCCAGGGATATATCTGTAAAATGTGTAAAAATCAACGAGAGCTGTATTATATAAAATAAATAAATGATCAAATTAATAAAAGGTGGGGTAGGAATCATATGAAAAAAAAATTCTTCTCCGAATTTGGAATGGAAAATTATTTTTTTAAAAATTTGTCCTTTAATAAATAAGTATCGAAAATTTGATTAAAATCGTATAATATGCTGATTTTTGCCAGATTTTAAAATTTCCTGAAATGTCGATTTCACACGGAAATGTTCGTCCACGTTGTTTATATTAGTGATACCAGATGAACGGGAGTTTTATTGTTCCGTTGCGTTTTGGCTATAAAAAGTGACTATGAAGTAGCCATTTCAGCTATGAAGCTGCCTACCTGAAGAAGGCTGTATTGTACAACAGATGAAATGTTGTTTTCAAAAGATGAACCGAGATGAGGACCACATTTTGGGAACTACTTATATATAATGATAATCCCTCATCTAAAAAATTTGGACAGAAATTACACAGAATCAGTTAAAATGTTTTTGGCTGACAGAGCAAACTTTACAGTCATCCTGGTTGTAACATAGATCCATGAGATATCCTGTCATGTAACAATGCACCCGTGTGGTGCACTGTCAACATGCTCCTGCAGAAACTCTTGTCCCGGACGAGACGTGGATGGCAGTCGTTGGTTCTTGTTCGAGTCTGCCAGATTTCACAGCTGAAAATGGGAAGTTTGGTTATATCGAAAATGGCGAGACGGTGTGAAAAATAGGTGATATAGGAATTCAATTTATTTGCAACTTTTATAAACTGCCTGATAAAAATACGAAGACAACAAAGCGGAATCCTATCTCCTGTGATCTCTCTTCATCATCCCATCCGCTTGTCAACTGCTACTCTTGATAGCAGTCACATGGTCCAAAACCTTACACCCACACAGTCAGCGGCTAACTTTCCTTTTGTCCCCTCTCAGCCAATCACAGCATAGCATATCCACATGTTGTTCTGAGCTCTGCCAAACCCCAGGTTGACCTACATTCCCGGGAGATTTTCCAACCCTTTTTATTCAAACCACTTGCTTTTTTGTACTACCATGCAGAGGGCTTTATCTTTCTTATCTACCCCACTACCAGACCGTTCTGCTACAGTCTGCAGGGCTGTCAGAATGAAATTCATACGGGGGGGGGCTGCGAGCAAAGCGGAAAAACCTTTTTTTTAGAAAACACCCATATTGTAAAAAGTGCACTATTTAATTGATGGATATATGATGATATTCAAATATCTAATTGATGAAGATAATTATGAACAAAAGGCTGCTTAGGGAATTTTTGAAAATAGAGCTTCAAAATCTGTCAGAAATCAATGTATTTTTCAAGTCATCCACAGACTCGGGATAGATCTATTATACATCTATGAACTAGCAAACAATAATTGAAGGGGATAATTGGTTTATTTACTCTTTCTGTAATCTTAATGCTACCTTTTGTAGCATTTTTCGAAAAAATATCGAACACATATTAGCAAATTATTGGGGGGGGGGGTCTGAATGGTATGATTTAAATTTGTGTAAGATTTAAATTTAAAAGCTTTTTTTAGTAATTTTGTTATTGTTGCCCTGGGAAATAATGCAAATACGAGATCACGTTTCTACGTATGATCAGGGCATGAGTGAAATTTCTGATCACGCCTAGAGGCGTGATCAGGGAAGAAAGAGTTAAGTAAACACCAGAAAACCAAAATGTTCTCACGGTCGGAAGAAGAACATATTTCCAACCAGGGTATTTTGTGTCAAAGGTTGAGCCATCGGTAGAAGTTACCCCATGCAGCGATTTTCGTGTGGACATCGCAAATTGATAACAAACATTCCACTAATGGATTCAGAAAGTTTTATCTGGTGAAACATAGATGATAAGTCTGGCAAAACAAAGGCCCATACCAAAATTCACAGGAGTCCTAGATAAGTAAAAAATGATGATGGCTGGAAAAAGCCAACTTAGTTTAGTGATGGACGAGTTGTGTCAGCGTCTCATGGAGCATAGATATATCTTAAAGATAAGTAAATTAACGGAAGTGATTGTGAGTGGACACGCTTAAGAATGACGCATTGGACCTGGATGGGGTGAAGCCCAGGAGGTGGGGCAACATCTACACGTTGGCTTAAAAGGATGCGATTTTGACGGACAGACAGCAGAGGGGTAGTCGGGAAGTTGACACCGGGCGCGCATGACCTCGACGCGTGTGAAGAGCCGATGTAACCTTGTATCACTGTCCCAAGAGTCAGGGTGGGGTAAGTGGATTAGTAAAATCTAGAGTGACAGAGAGATAAGCCCAGAGATTGGGGGTATTGTGACAAAAATGTAGCAACTAGGATACAGTGATTCATTTTTAGACAGAGGTGGCAAACCATGAATATTTTTGCTAAAAATTATTTCTCTTTTAGATTCCAAGTACAATATGGACAAAGAGCTCGTACGGCATTGCCTTATGCGATGAATAGTGAATTCTCTCGAGCTTTGAGTCTTCAGATGGTAAGTCTTAAAATAAAACTCTTTATTGCAATTTTTTTATATTTATTTATTTTATTAGATGATGTATTTGTGACGACGGTGTGGATCCTGAGATCGAACTGGAGCACTCTGCCCAGACACAAACGAAGAGACTTTGGGTGGCAGCGTTGTTAGAACATCCCGGCTCCCCACTCATGTTTTGCTGTGCCAGACACTTCACATACAGGCACTTGAATCATTCCATAGTAGGATATAAGTGGCCGATTATGAGGAGTGAAAATAATTAGCTTTTGGCTGCGGTCTGACGAATGTTGTTGGTGTAGGGTGATTCGGGAAAAAAACGTGCGTTTGCCGGTGTCGTGCAGAAGAAGTTCCCTCCTGCAGTCCTCCCATTTGAAAGAGACTTTGTGCCCTGCGGTCCTCCCATTTGAAAGAGACTTTGTGCCCTGCGGCCCTCCCGTTTGAAAGAGACTTTGTGCCCTGCGGTCCTTAAAGAGACATTTCAACTACAGTATTGTAAATCATCATTAATGTTTCCTACTATATACATCTGAATTGTTGTTGCTTTTTATCTCAACTAAACTCAGGCTTGTTTCCCTTCAGCAATGAGTAAATAAATTAACAGTGAGGATTGGAATAAAGAATAAGTTCCAGGTGAGAATCGAACTCACAACCCTTTATGCTGGAGGGTGGCTCGCTTAACACGCGACTGTACGCGCTTGCCACTGAGTCCTGGTTGTTCAGTGGTAAGAACAGTAAGAATTGTATGAAAGGGTGAAAAATAGGCTACAGAAGAAGTGATTAAATTTTTTGGCGGATCCATGTACAATTACTGCCACCGACAATGGCATGGGCAGACGTATACACTCTGTGAATGCTTTTTAGTTATAGAAACAATTGTTTTTAAAATTCCCCTGTATTCCTAATCCTGTAAATATTTCTTAGAATTTACTGTGTTCAGAAAAAATATGCACAATGAAAATTTAGAATAACTTTTTAGTGCATTGAGATTTTGAACTGAGATTTTAACTGTAGAAACTGTAGCGGACACATATGTATTTTTGCACTCACACACTCAACAAGTGAAACCACTTGACACACAAATTCTGATTATGTACGTATGTATTCATACATACACACACTCTCTTACTTAACATCTTCAACAAACTAATGGCACTTACTAAGTAGTAAACACATTCTTTAAATGCATTCTTTCTTCTTCTTCTCAACAGCTGAGAAATACCTTATTGTTATATCTTCCGTAATAATTATACTTCTTATTATTGCTGCAAAGTATTTGTATTTTTTATTCTCATTGTGTTGTTACCATGTTCATCTTGTATCTTTGCAATATATATGTATTTCATCCCTTTTACTACTGCAGGAACAAACAGAGAAAGAAAGATCTTTTTTATGCATATCGTTAACATTACCATTTTCTCCTCTCTAGTATCAACAAGCTTACTTACAGCACTCAGGCACTATTACTATTGCTGATACTATTAGTTTATTGTCACTACTACAGCCATCTAGAGATTACTACGCTCTTCGTTGTTATTGTTTATACGATCAACTATCAATGGAGCCAGATAAACTTAATAAATGGAGTCAGATATATTTAATAAAAGTTTTAATCAATCAACATTAGCTTCATTTACAAAACTACAAATGCACTAAAACTTATCCACAAAATTTGAATTCTTATGCTTCAGTTGTGTGCCCACAGAAACGATTTGAAAAGGCTTTGTTCCTGCTGGTAAGGAAGCAGAGCTGGTTACTGAGCAATCACCCACCAGCGCTAGCTGATTCGACTTGCGTGCATCACATCCAATCACCACATGGAAAAATCAAATGACACATTCTCTAACCGTTTGCAATGTTGGGTCCAAAGCAGAAATGTTACTCTCTTTCAACTGTGTGTTGACAAGCAGGAAGAAAGAACCACTTGAATTTCAGTTTCAACCAAGGCTTTTCTAATTGTTTGTGTGGTCACACTGTACCGTGATGAACCCTTGTCGTGCACTGTCAAAATAATGTTGTGGAAACTCTGGTACCTGATGGGACTGCAGTCGTTGGTTCTTGTGTGATTCTGCCAGATTTTCGGGTTACAGCTGAAAATGGGAAGGTGGGTTTGTCGAAAGACAGCGAGGCAATGCGAAAAATAGGTGATATAGGAATTCGATTTATTTGCAGTTTTATAAACTGCCCTGATAAAATGCGAAGACACAAAGCGAATTACTATTTTCTACATCTACCTCTCGCACCCCCATTCTATCTGAGGTCATCTCTCTTCATCGTCCAGTTGTCAACTGTTGCCACTCATCATAGTAGCGGTTGCACGGTCCAAGACCTTCCCTGTCCACCCTTGTGGTCAGCCAGCGGCCACTCTCCTCAAAATCCCCCCAAAATTCAAAAGTTTCAGCCAATCGATGCACAGCAAATCCACATGTTGTCCAAAGCTCTGCTACCCTGGGTGACCTATATTCGGGGAAGACCTTTCTAAGCCAAATTTCCTATAATCACTTTTGCTCTGTTTGTACTACCATACAGAAACGCTTTATCTCTTACCTACCCCCTTACCAACTGCTACAACACAACTGAAACATAAGAACTCAAATTTTGTGGAAAAGTTTTAGCGCATCTATAGTTTCCACAGTTAAAATTTCAGTGCATTAAAAAGTTATTCTAAACTTTCATTGTTTGTATTTATTCAGAACACGCTATGATTTATCTTTAATTTTAATACCATCCTACCATTTTTAATTTTATTTCTTGTAGAGATATTACTCAGATGTCAAAAACACTGACCAACTTTCTAAAGTTGAAGGTCAAGTAGATGAATTGATGGAAATTCTTGTCAGAGACATTGGTAAGTTTTTTGTATTTTTTCTCCTGTTTTATTCCAGTTCAAAGCCCAGTTCTGTAAGGATTGAGCAGAAAATGACTAAAAATGGTTTGTTTATTCAAACAAATAGTGTCTTTACTTGTGGACAGATTGCAGTGAAAATTGGCAGTATTGCAGGAAAGACTTTGTTTTTAATGTGATGTAGTCATTTGTGCTAAAAATAATGTTATGTATGCATGGTTGTTGATTAATTATATAATAATAATAATTAAAAAAACTTGTGCTCTCAATAAAGATGAAAAAACGTGTGGTGTGTTTGGTAGTAATACATTTGTGAACTGTCGCCCGTCACCGTCCATTCTCGTTGTAACAGCTGGGTCGAATCTTCACGCCTGTAGTTAACCTTCCCCCACGTTGTGTTCAAAATCAAAAGGTCACTTTCAGATGCAGGCAAAGAATCAGTAGATACTGGGTCCAAAAGGACACATCTCTTTTCATTATTAATCCCATTAACCCCTGGCCATCCTATAGTATCACATATTAAATGCAATGGTTATAAAATTAACATAAATAAAATAATAACTAAAAACATCACAAACACAAAACGTGTTTTTCAATGACCTTTATGCAGCTTATTTATGAAGTAATTCATGCAGGTATGCAGGAATTTCATCAACACACACAAAGTTGAGAGTCCCCTGTCCTGCATACAAGTTGGTTTTGATCGGCAATATCCTCAATCAAAGTTAAGGGGAAAAGTTGAAAAAAATAATCCACTGATTGGCATCAAGTCCTAAAGGTTTTTTAGGATCAACAAAACTGGTAAAAGTTGGGGGTTGATGATCCACGACAATGTCTGACCATTCCGGAGTTGAAACTTTGTTCATTTCGTTGCTTCATAAAAAATCCAAAAAGTCTGATAAATCACTCATGTGTACCCAAGAAACATATATATCATTTTGATTACCATCTCCCAGGCCTACAGCCCTATCAGCAACTAATTCATCGATCAAATTGTTGAATAAAACATTGTTGATCAAATATTCAGCAGCCATTTTGAAGAAAAAATTGTCGTAGAAACTTGTGTAGCATGTGTCTAAAAGTGAAACAATTGTTACTAACCGGAAATGAACGATAGATGCAGCTACACGAGTTATTTCCCTTACACTAGAGAGTTTGAAATTCGTTTAAAAACCTGTTTAAACAAAGGGTATCATCACGTGCGCCTTCATGCATTCTAGGATTTCCGGCCATGTTTGTTTACATGCAGCCTCGTTCGTTCTGGGATACTAAGAGTTAATTAAATAAAAATTTCTCTATGGGCTTCTCCGTATACAATTTACATTAAAAGAAATACTCATTCAACTTTAAAATACACATTAATTCAAGTAATAAAAAATGTATGAAACTTAATAAAATGAATTACAAGCTTATCAGTACAGAGAAACATTTACCAGGCACATTTTATTCATTTATTTATTTTTCCTAGATTCTTCTATATATCTCAGCTGATAACTCCCAAAATTGCCCTATTAATTTATTTTCTATCCCAAATGATCCAAATTTATCTAAGTTATTCTAAAGATTATTTATACTAGTACTATTTTTTACATAAGATGGTAAACTATTCCAGTATTTCAAAATTCTTTGGGAGAAAAAAATCAATTTGTTTTTGTGACTTTGTTTTTATAATTGACCTAGCTAGTAAATTTCCAGTCCTATCTCACTTATTAAACATTAGAATTCTGCAATTTGTAAAACCATTACATATCTTGAAAGTTTCAATTAGGTCTCCTCTTGCCCTCCTCTCAAACTTTTCTAGTCTATCCTTATAACTTAAATCTCTCATGCCTAACTTTTCTAGTCTATCCTTATAACTTAAATCTCTCATGCCTATATTTTCTAGTCTATCCTTATAACTTAAATCTCTCATGCCTAAATTTTCTCTGTACTGTCTCCAACTTCAAAATTAAATTCCAATTTACATGTCTAGCTTGTGGGACCCAAGCCTGTACACAATACTCCAAATGTGTTATTGCTTTATAAATTCTTTACCCCATTACACTCAGAAAAGTTTTAAGGGCAGCAGCCATTGATGTTCCAATGTTATTTGTGATATTCCAACACTAATTTCCAATAAAATAAAAAATAAAACGGTATTTTCTATAGAGAAGGGTCATTAATATTCAAATGGTTCTTCAGACGATTGAACTCCTTGTTATTTGTGTTATAAACATGACGTTTTGTCCGATCCATTCTTCGGCCTTCTTCAGGTTTAAAATCCAAGTGTGATGGGTTAAACAGAAGTTATGTTTAAAGGGGATAACCCTTATAGCACAGGGCTCGGGTGTTTCTGTGTCATTGTCTTGTTGGGTTTAGGTCTGTTGAGAAGTGGAAGCTGCACTTGTCTGGCTAATGCGTTTAGTCGACATTTTGATGTGAGCTGCCTCTTTGATTTTTCTCTGCTTCCAACATCGTTCTCTGTCAATAATCTGGACTTCCTCCCAGAGAGGAAGATGGTCTCTCTCCAGATGTGGTCGGCCATAACTGATTAATCTATCTCGCCCCTGATTATGGCTTTCTTGTGTTCATAAAGTCTGACCTTGAGGGAGCGGCCTGTTTCTCCGGTATAGACAATACCACATTTACAGGGGATGACGTAAACACAGTTGTTCACCAGTTTGGGGTCACGAGTAGGGGCAACCTTACTTAGCAGATCTCAGAGAGTGTGTGTAAGTTTCGAAAATGACCTTGATGTTGTATTGTGTACATACTTTTTGAATGTGTTCACCAATCCCTTTTTGGTAGGGTAAGAGAATCATAGGAGGAGGAGGAGGAGGTTTAGGAAAGGGTACATTAGCATTAGCATCTGTTTACCCCATTACATTCAGATTTTACATTTGAAGAAGGCCGAAGAATAGATCAACTGAAACGTTGTGGTTACAACACAAATAACGAAAAGCAGTTCAATCGCCCAAAGAATCATTTAAATATAAAGGTAGTTATAAAAAAAATAAAGTCTTGATGTAGTTATCTTTGTTTTGACTAAATTGACTAAACTTTTAATTAAACTATATTATAATTACCTTTTTTATTTATATTTTATTTTAAGAAAATATTTAACTGAAAATTTTACATGGAATTTGTTTTTTTTTTGTTTGACATTTGCCACTTGATAACCACGACATGCTGTGACAACCCCCCCTCCCAATCACTTTGTTCTCTCTTCTTTATCACTTTGTTTCTCAAATCGGTAATGTCCAAGAATACATGAGTTACCTCCATTTTACACCGGCCTTGTCGGCTGGGTCCTAGAATATGCTGACTGCATCTCCTGCAGAGGAGTAAAACCACCCCCAAACAGGCGCCACCTGATTTTGCACCAAAGCCGCAAGACACTATTTTTTAAAAAAATAACCGTTCACCAAAGTCGCAGGACACTAATTAAAAAAAAATAACCATTTACCAAAGTTGCAAGACTCTAGTTAAGCAAAAATAACCTTTCGCCAAAGTCGCAAGACACTATTTTGGGGATTTTAAACTGATTTCTGCATTAAATATCCCATCAAGGGTTGATATGCTGCTAAACAAATCAATCAATCAATCCATTTTACACACGTATTCTTGGACATTACCATTAAACCCTACAAATGCATGAAACTACAAAGATCTGCCATAAACATTTTTTCTCTAACAAATTCTTTTCAGACCAAATTGCAGACAGAGGAGAAAGATTAGAACTCTTAGTCGATAAAGCACAAGACCTTAGTGTAAATGTAAGTAAATTCACTTTTTACTTATTGTATTTTTTCTTTCACAGACCCGACCACAAAACATAGTGGCTAGGTATTCTTCCCTTTTCACTTGTCTGTCCGTCCATTTCAGTGCTCCTGGTCACATTTTTTGGCATAGAGCCTTGAAAGTCTACATGTGTATTACAGTAGTCACCTTCAGTGGCAAGGGTTCTCAGTGCCTGGGGGCAAAAATAATTTTGGCGCCCACTGCCCTAAAATGTTTTGATTATTTATTTTGTGACTCAATTTACTTACTGAATGACAATAGCATGAAGAATTAAATACCACATTACACAGGCCTAAAATAAAGTCACACTATAACATTTAATTAGATATAAATTGAATTAAAATATTACTTATTTTATAAAACAAATGTTTTTCATTTTGACTTTTTTCCTACCCAGAAAATCAAAATTGTGACTTTTCTTCCTATTACGTTTTTTTAGGTAGCTCAGGGTAACACTACATTGTGACTTTTGTTCCGTGACTTGATGGAAACTGATGGAAATTTCAAATCTCTATCGCTACACATGGTATTCTAAAATGGATTCTAGTGACTTTAGTGATTCTGAATTTCGGGGATTTTCCCATGAAACTGTACAAACTGCTCAATGAAATATTTTACAACAGGATTCTATCAACATTTCTGAGTGATTCTGATGAAGATTCGAGCGACTCTGAGGTCGAAAATTAGGATCTTTTAAACAATGGAAGTTGCGATCACTTGACGTGGACTGATCGCTTGCAGAATGTAAACATTGATGATTTTACGGACATTCCTGTACCAGCTACAAAATTACCTGATACCGCTAAGCAGTTTATAGATAATAATTTATTATTATTGAAAATAAACAACGAATGTTTTTTTTTAAAAATCCAATTCGAACAAAACACTATCAAGCAAACAACCTGAAAGATCTATTCAACAAAACTAAACCACACAAAATAATCCAATTCATGAAAGAAGTAAGACTCTACTTGAAAATATAATCATCAAAATTCTCCAAATTATTTACGCCTATTCTACTCAAATACACATAAAACACAAAGATAAAACCAAATACAACCACATCAAAACTAAACAATACAACTAATAATATTCCACCAAAAAACATTTCTGGCATTATATGACCTACTAAAAGGTTGACATGCAGCTAAACCCAGTAAATCAAACCAAACCTGTCATTTTAAATCTGTTTATTATCTTTGTATTTCAGGCCGTCTCATTTAAGAAGTCTAGTGTAAATCTTGCACGGTCTCTGTGGTGGAAAAATTTGAAAATTTGTGCCATCATTGTAGTGGTACTGGTGGTAAGTAATGGTATTATGTATTTACCTTTGAAGACTAACCGTTAATGTTCAAGAATGCACATGTAAAATGGGATAACCGGACAAATCAGCTCTGGACAAGTTGACCGCGGACAACTCAGCCGCCAATATTTCAAACCCGACATTTTGGCATCATTTCATTTTTAAATGCGAATATGACTATCTAGACGGGATTTAAAATGAAATAGAATCAAAATATATAAATCTAATGCAATTTACAATAATAATAAATTAATTCATGTTTGTTATTTAGAGTTTTATATATCATTTTAAAACTTTTTATAGCTAGTTTTTGTTTATTTTCTCGAGTAATGTTATTTAATTTCTTTTTATTTAATTAAAATGTTTTACGTTTACTTACTGATCGAATATTTGATAAAAAATAGAAAAAGATTTTGTTAAATAGGTAGATAACAGACTTTTTGATAACAATAGCATCAAGTGAACCACAAGATGATTTGTAAAAAATCGACTACGATGTATAAAAAGTTGAAAAAAGATATATAAAACATAAAACAACGAACATGAATTAACTTATTATTATTGTAAATTGCATTAGATTTACATATTTTGATTCTATTTCATTTTAAATCCAGTCTAGATAGTCCTTTTCGCCTTTAAAAACAAAATGCAGACGAAATATCTGGGTTTGAAATATTGGTGGCCGACTTGTCCAGGTCCAAACTGTCCGGGCTGACTTGTCCACGGCCGATTTGTCCTAGATTCGTAAAATGGAGATAACTCCTTAAAAATTAATATGAATTATCTCCCCCTTGAAATACAAACAAAAATGAAATTCATTTTTATTTTAATTGGTAAATTATTTTTATTTGTGCCTCGTGTGGAAATAAAGTTGTTTCTCTTAATTTTATTTGTGTTCCATTTTTAACATCGAGTGGGCGGGTGTGTTAAATGTTTTTTAAAAGATTTCGGCCAATCCATTCTTTGGTCTTCCTCAGGTGTAATATTTGAATATGATTGGGTAAACAGAAGTTTTTAATTTCAAAAGAGGCAACCCTTATAACGTAGGATTCAGGTTTTTCTTTATCCTTGCCTTGTCAGGTTTGGGTTTGTTGAGTAGCGGAAGTCACATCGGGTTGAACTCTGCACTTGTCTGACTAATGCATTCAGTCGACATGTTGATATGTGCTGCCTCTTTGATTTTTCTCTGTTTCCAACAGCGTTTTCCATCAATAATCTGGAATTCCAGCCGAAACGTTGTTAACAACACAAACAACAAGGAGTTCAATTGTCCAAAGAACTATTTGAATGTTAATGACCCAAGCCTCAAAACTATAGAAAATATCTTATCTTTTTTTGTTTTTCTTTCAAAAGGAAAATAATTCATTTTAATTTTTAAGGAGTTATCTCCACTAGACTAAATACCCGTCCTAACTGGTGAGATTAATTACTGTTAAAATTATGAATTAATCAAATAGATGGAAATGAGATAGTGTTTAATTTAATTTGTTTTTAAAAAGTGAAATAACACCACTTTTTTTTACACTGTTAGAAAAAAGGGGGCATAATGTTAAAATAGAGGCATAATGTTAAAAAAGGGGACTAATGTTGAAAAAGGGGGCATGATGTTAAAAAAGGGATCTAATGTCAAAAAGGGGGCATGCTGTTAAAGTGGTGCCTAGACGTTGCCGTTGTGCGTTTGTTTTAAATCTGTTCAAAGTTTTGTTAAATTTCAGTTGAAATTTAAAGTTACATAAGACACTCATTTCAATACATCGATGAGAAGAGCTCCCTACTGCTGTACAAGTCTCTGGTACGTCCCCATCTGGAGTTTGCTTCCTGCATATGATCTAAACTGAAGTACAACTCAGATGCCATAGAAAGAGTTCAGAGGAGAGCCACCAAGATCGTTCCGAGATTGGGAGATACATCCTACACTAAAAGATTAAAACAACTTAATCTAGAAACCCTTGAATACAGAAGAAAATGTGCTGACCTACTAGACGTCTATAGAATCAGGAACAGCATACATAGAGTGGATACTGACGTTCATTGCTCAAAATGCCCTGATAAGAAAATGCTGACTTCATTTATGTGCAGTAAAACCAGGGGACACAGCCATAAACTACAAACCTCCACTGGTGTTAGAAAATATTTCCTCTCGGCAAGAGTGGTAAATGCATGGAACAGCCTAAGTGAAAAGACGGTCACATCCGAGAATATCAATATTTTAAAAAATAATCTTTGTTCTGATATCGGACATACCAAATTTAACTACCATTTTTCTTATTAGATTAAACCCAGCCCAAATACACTGAAGCTGGCTTAATGACGCAATTAACTGCTGTCAAAAAAGCCTATTTCAAGTATATATTCAAGTATATATATTAAAAAAAAACTATCGGAATGCCCCTTTTTCAATTGACTTAAACAAAAGTTGTTATGAATTTAATTTACTGTCGTCACTGAAAGCCATGTGACAGGGCATTCCCATTTTCATTTTTAAACTTTATCATTTTTTAATTGTTTTTATTTCATTAATTCTCTTATATTTTTTTTTATTTGTGCACCGTTTTTAACATTGAGTGAACAAGGGTGTGAAACTTTAGAATTTACAGTTGGGACCACCTTCCCTATACATACAGAAATATAAGTTTATTTACAACTTCACAATCGTAAAATTTCATAGAACAAAAAAGTGAGAAATGTTTTATTTTCATACACGTCGACTATTAATTTTTTTTGACAAATTAATAAAATAGGTAGGTTATATGGAAATTAGATATTTTCTATAGTTTTGTGTGAAGAAGGCCGAAGAATGGATTGGCTGAAATGTCATGTTTACAAAACAAATAACAAGCAGTTCAATTGTCTAAAGAACCATTTGAAATTCAGATATTGTTTAATTGAATTTTTTTTTAAATTGATAATTTTTACCGATATGTGCAATAAACTCAGCTTTTAAACTCATCCTCCCTACTTTAAAAAATACTGTTTACGTATTCGTATCTTTGATAGAGAAGGGGAGAGTAAGAGGGATAGAGAGATTAAAACACGAGCCCCTCCTTGAAGAATCATACTAATTTTCAATCATCCATCAGCTTAGCAGCCACAAAAAATGTGATCATTTTAGAATGAGTTTTAATTGGAAATCAAAACCCAGCCTCAAACTTATTTTGGGGGAGTGATTTTCATAATCTAACTTGCTAAAAACCTGTCTGTGCATGATGTGTGTGTGTGTGTGTATATATATGATGACATTTATTAGTTGCAAACCTATATTTGCCCCGCGCCGGTGTGCGCAACTGCTAAACAAGTGGCCTAAATTGTAAATGTGAATAAA
>VCCN01000985.1:90704-105058 GCA_006491835.1 Architeuthis dux
TTTGAAGTGGGTGGCGTGGGGTGTTTAGATAGTGGCTGTCTTCTTTGGGTTTTTATATATATATTAAATAAGAAAGTGACTTTTGTCCCATCCTGTACTAACAATTTACCTCAAACAAAAATTATCAGCCTTTTATTATCACATTTACAGAAAGTTCTTTAAACAAAAACTAAACACTGATACTTGTTGAAATACTTTTTAATGACTCTTTATTTCTATTTTTTTTAAAGCTTAGCTGCTGAGTTTTGTCTTGAGAAAGGTCATACATTTGATGACAGACTTCAAACAGTGAGTAAAACAAAAATGTTTATCTTGATATCTATAATCAACCATTCCCCCCTTTTCACATACACTACAGCCTTGATTTTCCCCATTAACCCTTTGTACCCAAGAGGTTACAATGTCAAAGAACAAATAGTTGTACCGCCTTGATTCTATTACCTTTTATCAACAGTTATTGAACCCCAAGGAAGACGATTGAGCTAACGCCCATAATTTTAAAGTATGACACTCCGCCGCCCGAAAAATTAAATTGCATTTTTTTTCTTGTTGAAAAAGACCGAAAATGCTGGGTCTTTATTGTTACGAAAACCCTATTCCTAACTTTAACCTTTAATCCGTACATTTTTTTAGTTGGGATCCAGATAACAAGACTCACCGTTCGAGAGAAAGGACTGTCTTGTATATCTTGCTGTCAAAAATTTGAAATAAACTGCAAAGTATTTTACTCCTTTTGTTACTAATGAGAATTGATATGTTTTCTGTAGTTTTGAGAAGTGTCTTTAACATTCAAATAGTTCTTTGGACGATTGAACTCCTTCTTGTTGTTTGTGTTGTTTGTGTTGTTAACACGACTAAATACATTAGTCAGACAAGTGCAGAGTTCAACCCGATAAACCAAACCAAAGGAAGGTCAAAGAAACACTTGAATCCTATGTTATAAGGGTTACCCCCTTCGAAATTAAAAAACTTCTGTTTACCCCATCACACTCGAATTTTACACCTGAAGAATGGATTGGTCAAAACGTTGTGTTAACAACACAAAGAACAAGAAGGAGTTCAATTGTCCGAAGAACCATTTGAGAATTGAAATGTCAAGTGTATTTTGTTAACCGTAGGATTTTGGGTCTTTTTCAGCAAGAAAAAATGCAATTCAATTGGGTCATACTTTAAAATCATGGGCAATAGTTTTTGGTGGGGACTAACCAAAAAGACCCATGAATTTTATTAAGAGACTAGTTTCAACTAATTTAACTCAAAAAATTAAGATTTGCAGCGATTGAAACAGTATCAGTAATTATTTGATTATTCATGTACATCATTTCAGTTTTCTTGCCATTGTTTTTAATTTGCTCGCTGTATTTTTTAATTTGTTCTCTCTATTTTTTAATTTGCTTGCTTTAAGTTTTAACTTGCTCGGGAAAAAGTATAGATGTCTTTCATCTTAATTTCTGTTGCTTTTTATCGCAACTCCCAGATTGTCATTCTACGATCGTAGTAGGCAGCGCAGGTGGGAAATAAAGAGCAAGTCAGAGGCTCGCAATAAAAAGCAACAGAACCTATCTCTTCCGATGTTCGTTGCCAGTCCATGATTTCATCTAAATGTTATATAAACATGCATATATAAAAATTTTATATGCAAAAATGTTCCTAGTCAGTAAACTACCTAACTTTCTTTTCTGCCCTCTCCCTTCCTACCCTTTTATTAAACTACCTCACTTCCTTTTCTCCCCACTTTCTTTCTAAATAAAATAAGGAATACTTTAGATATAATGAGTAATATTTTTATTTATTTAATTCATAGTAAAAAAAAAAAATAAGTAATGCATTTTCATAAAAAATTACTCTGGTTTGCTAAACCAAATCTTAACCAAAATCTTTTTACAAACTTGTAATTTTGCAACATAACAAAGAAACAAACAATGAGAATCTGTTTCACAAAACAGTCTTATTCAACTTTCCGCGTTTTCTCACCAATTGACCAATGAGAGCGTAACAGTTGTAAACATGACAAGCGTATTAATAGTATGATTCTTTGCAGGTGCAATGTGTTCTCCAAGACGTTGGTTCCAACATTGCAACACCAAAGTCAAGCGCCAAGGAAACCCAATTAAGTAAGTTAAATTCTAATTTAAACCAATGACTCAATTGTATTATTTAAAAACAGAGAGTTTGGTGTTCATGTCTATATCTATCTATTAGATATTTTGAACTAATGTAGGCATTATTATACACTGATTCATTCAAACTGGTTATAATTGTAGCAGGAAAGCCCTGTGAGGATATGGATCATGGAAGACAATCTAGGAGGTTTTTTAGCATGGGCACAGAGAAGGGTCTTGCGCTTGGTAGCAGCAAATCTACAGATATACTTAAGTGGTGGAAGAAAGAATGGTTTAAAAATAGGTTTAGGATGAAAGAAAGTGAATAAGAAAGACAAAAAAAAGAAGATAAACCTGTTGAAAGAAAGGGAGGGAAGTTGAAAAGATCTAAACAGATATGGATCTTCTCGTCTGTACTGATTTTTGTTTTTTTTTATTTTTGTGTGAAATTGATCACGAGTGAGGATTGTTGTTTTTTGTTGTTTTCTTTGTTGTTTTTTGTTTTTCTCTTGTGGAGAGTCAGAGAGGCAGAGAGAGTGAGATGCTGGAAAACTATTCACGGGTTTATATTTTGAAAAATATGGAGAGAAGGAATGTTATTATATACTGCCACGGAAGGTCATTTCCTGGCTAACACCTGGGCAGAAGCGGAAGTGACATCGATGACCCCAGGAAAGATGCATATGCATGGGTGTCCGAAAACAGGATGTTGTACACACCAATGTGGGCGTATTATGTTATGTTACAATTGATATCTGACTCCAAGGATAATGATAGATTAACTTCCCTAATTACAACAAGTTTGGCCATGTATAAATGTTGGGATGAGCAATGTGCCTAAATTGTCCCTATGGAGAAATCTAAGTAGGTCAGTGTATCTATGCCTTTCAGTGTGTATAATAGCAGTAACCAACATACATGAATGACTGGTACAAGGGATTGTAGGCATGACAATGCGACACTGGTGAAGGAGTGAAAGTTGGAATTGGACAAATAGAGAAAAACAAACAACAATGTATGAATGAATATTACAAGGCGTGTATAAACATATAATAATAACAAGGGTATTTATTGACTTGAATACAAAGGATAGTTGAATGCTAATGCTTGTTGAAGTTTCTACTTGAAGTTGTGGATAGTTCTGAAAGAATCTCTTGATTGTTGTATGTAATTGTCTGTGTAAATGTCTTGCCTCTAGTGATATTTGCATTTTGGTTCTGTGCACAGGTGAAATGCATGTTTGTGTGTTGAGAAACAGCCATCTTCAACAGGCGGTCGTAGGAAGATGGAATTTGGCTGTTCTATTGTTCATATTGTAAAACAGGAGGCTCCCGATGAGCTGCTTTTTGATTGGCTAATTCTGTGATATTCTACAACTATGTCCGCATGTTTTCTCAGAAAGAATGAGGAATTTTGGTTTATTTTTCTAAGTATGGAAGGTCATAATTGGTGTAGTTATTTGGAGGAAATGCTAGATTCTGTTTAGTTGACAGAAATCTAGGGGATCCGACATAATGATAACACTTTGCCCGTTGTACCCTACAGCCGTTTACAGGTATCTGTTGTATTTGATAATTTTCTGAGAATTTTAAACCAAACCCTTTATTCATTCTACAAAGACAGATTGTTCTCATTTTCCTGTCCCTAATAGGGGGTATCTTGTATAGTTAATTCATCCTTGTGCTTTTTTTCACTTAATAAGAGTATGGATTTTCCCTGCTATCTGAAAGCAGAGCATTCCTATTAAAAAAAAACATTTTGTAAGCTGAAATGGTATGAAGCCAAGAAGCAATTACCATTAATTTATATGGGGAAAATTTTTGAGCGTTCCCAGACACCCAAAATGGTGATGATGGTATGTTAAGCTGAGTCGTTAAAGATTGTGGTGGTGGGATTTGATTGATTGATTGATTGTTTTGTTTTGTTTAACGGCACATCAACCCTTGGTGGGTCATTTAGTGCCGAATTCAGTAAGGGGGAGTGGGAAGATCCCAAGTCCCCGAGACTAGAGACTTGAGTGGGGAGAATCCCAAATCCATGTCACTGAGACAAATGCCATGAGGACTGGGATAAGGGGTGGAGATCCCAAAAGCTTCTCAGGACGAATCCTGAGCATGCTAATGGTGATCGCCTCCCGACCAGCTGGCCAAGATATCCTATGCAACTTCTCCCAGGACAATACCCGAGCAAGCCAAAAGGAACCCCGAAGGGCTGCGGTTCTCTGAACTTCGAGGCCATGACAGTTTCAAAGAACAGATACTACACTTTGAGCTTAGCCAAAAGGCCTGGGGTGGTAGGAGGTACAGGAGACTGGAGTGTAGGAGAGAAAGAGAAGAAGAGGGTGCACACTGCCTCTAAAATTGCTCACTGCAATATCAGTTCTAATGAAATATATGCTCTAAAAGGTAGTCCGAAAAAGTTTGGGAAACACTGCTCTATACCTATGTTATGCTTACATTGTATCTTCAGTGTCCAATTTATTAAGTAGTAGATAACATAATCAGATGTGTAGGATGGCACGAAACACAATATTGGCAAACCAAGTTAAAATTCCAGTTGATACTGTTATCAAATTTGGACCTTTTAGTGATCACTGCCCACCACCACTGTTCAATAAAGAAGCATGGTAAAATGAAGCATATATAGGTAGCAGTGATTCATAATTTCCCTTGTTTATATTAAATCTGTTTAACATATATTTCAGTCAGATTCTTCTGAAGTATCAGCATTCGTTATTCTCATGAACTCAATATTATTGTACAGCACAAAATGCAGATTGCCTACAGATTCTTTCTTATCTTTCTGGCAAGCAGTGTCAGATTAACTATGTAGAAAAAGTAGCATATGATACGGGTCCCGCATTTTCAAGTGCCCTGTGCTAAATGCTTGCAAGCTATCAATTCCTATTCAGTGAATCTGCACTTACTCTATTACTATAGTACTATACTGCCCTCAGCTTTTGTTGTATAGCCCTCTTGGTCCGCCCCTTACAACGTATACAGAAAGGAGATAATTACGGGACACCCTGTACAAAGGTATTTGAAACTGAAGTCATAGCTGCTGTGCAAAGATAAAAAAAACCCAAAGGTAATACTCACCACTAAAAAAAGACTACTAGGTCTCATATGTAAAAACAACATAAATACAGCGCAGTGAGTTGGTTGTAGGAAGTGAGTTTCTAAGTGTGAATCAGCTTCTTCTAATCCATGAAGTTTTCATGGCAGATTGGTAAAAGCAGCTAGGCGTAAACTTGTCTCCCTCTGGCAATGAGGGTGTGAGTTTGATTTTCACCGAAGGCTTACTCTTTATTTCTGATTATGCTGTTATTCATTGCTATAGAAACAGTGGCTCAAATTAATAAGTTGTATAAAAACAACTAAAATTAGGATGATGGTAAAAACTAGTCAAATTTAATAAAAAGTGGTGTGTTACAATACTTCATCCAATAATAATAAAGATTGATTTATAAAAAAGGCTACTAGGTCTCATATGTAAAAACAATATGAATATGGCGCAGAGTGTCGTTGTATGGAGTCACTTTATAAGTGTAGATTAGCTTCTCATGAAGTCTTCCTGGCCAATTGGTAAAAGCAGCTAGGCATAAACTAGTCTCCTGCTGGCAATAAGGATATGAGTTCGATTCTTACCAAAAGCTTACTCTTTATTTCTGATTGCACTGTTATTCATTGCCATAGAAACAGTGGCCCGATGTATAAAAACCACTACAATTAGGATGAATATGTTACAATACTTCATCCAATAATAATAAAGATTGATTTAAAATTTTATTACTGAAATGTCAGACATATTTGCGGTATTGTCTGGCTGTAGAGCAACTGGAAAAATGTAATTACTTAGTTAAAAAATCTGTGTATTTTCTTAATTTGGGGCCCCTTTATGGAATAAGCTACAGCCCCAACCTCTCGCTTTATCTGGCCCTTCTGATGAGTGCCCAAAATTGAAACTATCCAAATAGAACCAATTGTTTTCCTTAGTTACTGTTTTTTTTAATGTCAGCCTCAGGAATAATAGACACTCTTTGTTTTTTGTTGCTTTTAGGCTTTCTGTTTTGTTTTCTTCTTTCTTTTATTAGAAACTGTCAACATAGGTTTCTTCAGTTTTTAAGTGGGCCTGCTATCTATCTATCTATCTATCACATGTACAGGCCGTATCAATGAAACTAGAGGGCTAAAGTATGTCTAGAAAAAACTTTTTTTTTGTTTTTTAAAAGATTTCCTGTCCTTAATATGTTTTAGTGGGGGGTTCAATTGGCAATGTAAGTTTATGCTAAATTGGTCCCTTAGTTTGTGTCCAACAGCATTCATTTGTTTTTTTTTTGAAAATTCACTTTTTTATTGATCACTGTCCAACAAAAGGTGACAGAAGTAACTTTTTCATTGATCACCCCTTTTTCCTATTTTTTAATTGATCACCCCCAACACAGCAAAGACATTGGTCACGGACGGTTTCTATTGGGTGACTAACCAGACCTGTTCTTTTATCTCTTTTATTTCTTTTATTTCACCTATGTGGGTGGTCTGGAATTTCTTTTCTTTGTCCTTCATTGTTTTTTTTTATAGCACCTTCTGCTGCCGCTATGTTTTTCATTGCCAATGTCTTGTAATCTCTTCCCTCCTGACATTCATGACATTCACTTTGTTGGTGGGAGGAAGAATTGTGTTCGCCCGATCTTCCAAGATTGGGTAATTTCCTATTTTTACATACATAAAATAGTTCTAGAAGCAAAACCTTCTTTCTTTCTATTTTAGGTGCTTTCAATTGTTTGACAGCCCTCTAGCTCCATAAACTTACTCTTTATTTATTCATTTATTTATTTATTGTGAACATGTAACCCAGTCAGCAGGATCTTGCAATCCAGTAATGGGTCAGGACCAGGGTGGTTAGATTAGTTTTCTCAAAATTGGACAAATTCGGTCAATCCTGCTCCAAATTGGTCAAATACAGACAGAAAAAAATGTATGGCTAAAAGTAGCTAACAGTAGCTAGATTATTATCACAATGATGAAAATAAATATCTAAAAGTGGCTAGAACTGATATCCGATATCTAAAAACAATTTCTTATATCTAAATGCAACAAAAACATATCTAAATTTAGATATAAAACATCCAAATTGGCAACGCTGAGTGTGGCCTTAAATTGGACAATTTTAGATGTCCGAAATCAGACATATCTGGCAACCTAGGTCGGGACCCATACTTTGAAGAATCCTGAGCTAACACAGAAAGCTTTTTGTGTCAAAGGGCTTTTTCCAACTACCAGTAGTGTGGTGGGCACCATTTATTTTCAAGTCAAATTCATATTTTGTTCTTAATAATAAAAATCATAGTAATTGAAGTGTGATAGTGTTTTGGTCTCCTTAAAAGAGTATCTGGCAATCCTGCTTACTTTGAAGAACCCTGAGCTAGCACATGAGTCTTAACGGAAAACAAATGAACAGACCATTTTGTGTTGAGATCATTGCAGCATAATAAGATTGACAAAAGGTCTTGTGAGTTCCATTTGCAGGAACGATGCTCGACATGCTGAGCAAAACAAGGGATGGAAACAACATAATAAAGGGTTTCATTTAAAAGTCCCTAAGGTTTCTGGATATAACATATACCTGAGGAAGGCCAGAGTGTATGCCAACTGAAATGTCATAAAACAGGTTTGGTTAGTCACTCAATAGAAACTGTCATGTGACAAACATTTGTCAACATGCCGTATTGGGGGTGATCAATGGATAAATTACGTCTTTCACCCTTTGTTGGGTGGTTATCACTAAAAAATCCTGAATTTGAAAAAAACTAGCCTGAATGCTGCTGGGCACAAACTAAGGGACCAATTTAGCAACAACTTACATTGTAAATTGAACCCCCACTAAAAACATATTTTTGGGGGAATTTTCAAAAAACAAAACCCAACGTTTTTTTCTAGGCATAATAAGGAGTAAATGCTTAAATATTTAGCCCTCTAGCTCCGACACATACATAAATAGTCAGCCAGCCAGCCAGCCAGCCTTACTCACTTAAAAACTGAAGAAATCTATGTTGACAGTTTTGGTGTCAGATTTAGTTTTCTAACAAAGATAAAAATCCCAATCCACAAAAAAAGTCATTGAATGATAAATTGCTTTGTTTTTTTATCTGATGTTCATGCCTGTCTGTATTTCTTCAAAGACTAGTTTGAAGACAGCTTTCAGTTTAGCCGGCACTTATTTCTTAAGTATGACCTCAATCTGCTATTTCCATGTTTTTCGGTATCCCCGAGTTCACCACTTAACAATTCACCACTTGACAATTCATCACCATATACAATTCGGGTTCACCACCTAACCAATTCATAGCCGTGGCTTACGGAAAATTTACCCACAATCGTAATAATCTTTGTGTTAACTCTTTCTTCCCTGATAACGCCTCTAGGTGTGATAATAAATTTCGCTCATGCCCTGATCACGTGTAGAAGTGTGATCTCATATTTGTATTATTTCCCAGTCAACAACAAAAAAGATTACTAAAAAAACATGTTTAAATTTAATTCATAACAATGTCAATCAATCAATAATAATACCTTTTTCAATGAACTTTTTCATGATTTTATTTCACTGGACTTGGAAGTGATACATTGGGAATAATCACTGAAAGTTTGACTGTCAGGATGGAAAGTTAATAGTATGTGCAGTCAATTGAATGCCAGTATCTAGTAGCAAGTTAACTAACTGACGTATCTGTCTGTGTTGGTTTAAATATTTAAGGAGTTTAAAAGAAGAGGACTAAAGTTTTCAGGCTTGTAAAATTTATTATAACATTATTTACATATTGTAAAATTTATTATAACGTATTTTGTATTCTATTTTCAACCATAACAAGGCCAATCAATCAATAATAATACCTTTTTCAACGAATTTGTTCATGATTTTATTTCACTGGACTTGGAAGTGATACATTGGGAATAATCACTGAAAGTTTGACTGTCAGGGTGACAGGAAAAGAAAGATTGTAGAAAATTGTTAACTAAAAATTGTTAATTAAAAATTATTAACTAAAAAAAAAAAAGGTTTGCTAAACGCGTGTGGCAAAAGTAAGTAGTGCCCTTACGCTGGCTATGTCTTCAGCGGCCCCTGCTTGGGCTCTACATACCACATTACTACTTATTAGTCCCGTTTGCTATATATGGGAATTAGACTTAGAAGCGACAAGCACCCGAAGTGGCGTCACTCACTTTACCCAACACTATTTTACCTATAGCTGGGAGAAGAGATGGATTCGTGCCTTTCCCAAGGGCATTAGTGCAGAGTGAACGCAAAGTGTCTAGCTGGTGTTTGAACTCAGCCCGCTGAGTCCATTCTATGGGCCGTTACCAACTCGGGCCACCCCCGCACCTCCATGTTTCAAAAGAATCAAAATAATCCCAGATGTGTTGGTTTGTACTTGTGAGACTAACCGCAAAGCCAAGAATTAGCTGACAAAGGCAGCTGGTAAGAAAACAGGTCTGGTTAATTGCTCAATAGAAACAGTCATGTGACAGCCAGCCGTGTTTGGGGTGATCAATTAAAAAAATTGGAAAAATGGGTGATCAATGAATAAGGTACTTCTCTCTGGGCTGTGATCACTAAAAAAAGGCTGAATGTCCAAAATTACAAACAGACACAAACTAAGGGATCAATTTAGCACAAACCTACATTGTAAATTGAACCCCCCACTAAAAACCTATTTTGGATGGAATTTTCAACAAAAAAAAAATGTTTTTTCAAGGCATAATAAGGAGTAAATGTTGAAATTTTCAGCCCTCTAGCTCCATTATTGGTACGGCCTACATACATACATACATACATACATACAGCCGGACCAACTCAAAAACTGAAGAAACCTCTTTTGACAGTTTTGGTTGACGTTTTCTAATTCTGAGTGGGATGGCCTTGAAAACATCTCTTCCTACAAAGATTAGCCTATATAAAAACTCTCAAGCCATAAGCTGCCTTCATCTTAATCTCAGCATCCTTGGGTCGCCTACCCATGAACAAACCGAGATGACATTAAATACTTCTGTCCCTTTTCTTCTTTGCTGATATCTGATCACCATAGGTTTCTTCAGTTTTTTAGTTGGTCTGGCTGGCTGACTATATATGTATCATACATACAGGCCGTACCAAAGGGCTGAAAATGTCAACACTCACTCCTTATTATGGCTAGTAAAAACGTATTTTTGTTTTTTTTAAATTCTCTCCCTTAGGGCTCAATTTGCAATGTAAGTTTATGCTAAATTGTTCCTTAGTTTGTATCCAGCAGCATTCAGGCTTGGTTTTTTTATTTTTTAAATTCAGACCTTTTTAGTAATCACTGCCCAACAAAAGGCGAGAGAAGTAACTTATTCACTGATAACCCCTTCTTCCAATTTTCTAATTGCTTACCCCCAACATGGCATGCTGCCAAAAGATGTTGGTAACATGAAAGTTTTATATTGGGGAAAAACCAGACCGTTTTTGGGTTTTTTTCTGTTGTTTTCTTTCTCTGCTGCTCGTAGCTTATGCAATAATGGAAAAATAGAGGATGAAAAATGAAAAAGTCAAAATTTATCGGATAAAATCTTGGAATGGTAAGGGGCTGTTAACCCTTCCATAACCTAGGGAAAACATCCCACCCAAGTAAATAAAATCCTTTTTCTTTTCTTCATAAATCTTATACACGATATATGTTATAAGTACTAAATCTTAATGTAACTAAATACCAGATTTGCAATAGATGTTTTTGTTTTCATAAATTGTTAACATTAACATACCCCCATCGCAGTAATTTTAGAAAAAAAAAAGGTTTTTAGTAAATAATAAACTCTAAAAAAAAGTGACCAATTAACGTTCTGTAAAACCAACTTTGGCAACATGATTTTCGGTAAGATGAACCAGACCCAGGCATTATAAACCCGCTTGCAATTATTTTCCGATTACTTGAAATTTGATCTTAATACCCAGTGGCTACATCAGCTAAATAAATAAATGCCTAGTAAATTGACCAATAACCATTTCAAGGTGGCTGAAAATCGTATTCAAGATTATTAGAAACTATCAACCGAAACTGTCAACATAGTCAGTATAGGTTTCTTCAGTTTTTAAACGATTCTGGCTGGCTGGCTATCTATCTATCACAGGCTGCACCAATCGAGCTTGGAGAGCTGAAAAGTTAAACATTTACTCCTTATTAAGTCTAGAAAAAACATTTTTTTTAAAAATCATCCCCCCCCAAATAAGTTTTTAGTGGGGGTTCAATTTACAATGTAAGTTTATGATAAATTGGTCCCTTAGTTTGTGTCCGGCAGCATTCACACTTGTTTTTAAAAATTCAGACTTTTTTTTTAGAACAAAATGTAACTTATTTATTGATCAACACTTTTTCCAATTTTTTAATTGATCATCTCCAACACGGCATGCTGCCAAAAGACGTTGGTCACATAACGGTTTCAACTGAGTGACTCACTAGACGTGTTACCAATGTGTTTTTATCTATTTGTTTTGTTTATTTATTTGTTTTCTGTCATGCTGAAGGAAACCGATATATATTTATAGTTTATGCTAAATTGGTCCCTTAGTTTGTGTCCGGCAGCGTTCATGCTTTTTTTGTGAAAATTCAGACTTTTTTTAGTCTAACAAAATGTGAGAGAAGTAACTTATTCATTGATCACCCCCTTTTCCAATTTTTTAATTGATCACCTCCAACACAGCACGTTGGTCTTGTGATGGTTTTTATAGGGTGACTAACCAGAACTATATATCAACCAATTAAGTTTGTTCTTTCTTTAGCAGTGCTGGTTTTGTTTCTTTTTTGCCAAACCTTGTCAAGTTACTTCATTTCTTTCTTTTTAGCTTCTTTTGTTTTCCGTAGGATCAAGTGTTTACCATTCTCTGACGGTTCTCATCTAATCCAGTAAATTAAGCAATAATCAGTTCAAGGTGGATGAAAATCGTATTCAAGATTATTAGAAAACGTCAGCCGAAACTGTCTGCATGGGTTTCTTCAGTTTTTCAACTGGCGCAAGAAAACGGTTCTTCACTGCACGAGTGACAGCAGACTGGAACTGTCTGAGTGAAGCCATGGTCACTGCAGAGCATGTGAACACTTTCAAGACTAGCCTAGAGAGGGAATGGTCAAGCAGAGACAAATATTGTTACACCTTCTCATACTAAACTATGTAACCCATGCTCATCATAAAAGATGAGGAGCTGGGAAACAATTGGTAGTAACCTATGTCGGTCTAGTTACTGCATGGTATCTACTGACCAATATAAGGTATATCTATGGTCTTTCATACAGGCCACACCACTGGAGCTTTTTTGCTTCCTTTGTTTTCCATAGGATAAAGTTTTCCCCATTCTCTCTCTCTCTCATCTCATTAACCTTTTTTGTTCAAAACATTCAAAACTATAAAAGTATTAGAAAGCATCAACCAAAACTGTGACCATAGATTACTTCAGTTTTCAAGTTGGTCTGACTGGCTATGTATGTATCAATGGAGCTAGAGGGTTGAAAATTTAAACATTTACTCCTTATTATGCTTAGAAAAAATGTAATTTAGTTTCTTTTTAAATTCACCCCCTAAATAGGTTTTTAGTGGGGGGTTCAATTTGCAATCTAAGTTTTTGTTAAATTGATCCCTTAGTTTGTGTCCGGCTTCTTTTCTTTTTTTTTAAATTCAGACTTGTTTTTAATGATCACTGCCAACAAAATGTGAGGGAAGTAACTTATTCATTGATTACATTTTTTTCCAATTTAAGTTGTAATGTAAGTTTATGCTAAATCGGTCCCTTACTTAGCGTCCAGCAGCATCCACGCTAGTTTTTTGATAATTTGAACATTTTTAGTGATCAAGACCCAACGAAGTGCGAGAGAAGTAAGTTATTCATTGATTACCTCTTTTTCCAATTTTTTAATTGATCACCCCCAATACAGCATGCTGCCAAAAGTCGTTGGTCACGTGACAGTTTCTATTGAGTGACTAACCAGACCTGTTTGCTTTTATGTTGAAAAATAGTATAACTTAATTCGTTTTTTAAGGTTTATCCAATAGAAAATGGAAGTAATGTAAACCATCTGCTGCCCTACATACCGTTCTCCCTGTCCAATAAATTCCAAATTTTATTTCATCGAAATTATAATGATCCAATTACTGTATATTTTATTGTTTGTGTGTTTGTTACCGTAACCGCAAATACGGTCCAGTCCAATCTGCCCACTGGTTTCCAAGTAATTTCTAATTAAGTATAAATTGGCAAAAAAATAAGTCTGTCCAAGGGAGAAAACTCCCGGTCTGTTAACTGCTAATTACAGAGTTAGTTGTTTTTTGAGTTTTCTTGATCTGTCTGCACTCTTCTCCGTCAGCCATAGTGGCATACCAGTGATGATACTTTATTGATAATTATAATAATGATAATTAAGCTTAGTGATAATTAGAGTTTGCAAATAATCTTATCATATAAAAGCCAAATATGTAAATTAGTATGTGTTTTTGGTTGGTTGTCTGTTGTATCTGACTGCTGATATATCTTACAATTCATAATGGATTGGTCCACGTGAAATACATTAATAGAGCTAATAAAAACAGTAAAAGGGTGGATAATAAAAAAATTAGATATGCTATTTCCATAGCAACGAAGAATACAGTTCTCTTAACAGCCTTGCCTGCTGGCTTTATCAGCCACACTCAAGGACGGGGTAGCTTTGTATCTTTTATAGAGGTTGGGAGAGTAAGAAGGAAAATGGATTATTTTAGAGAAGAGCTGAAAAAAGGACAAATTGACATATTTTTTTAAATGTTATTTACTGCTGCTGTTTATCCAGTATCGTAAATGTAAATAAAAACATTTGACACAACCACAAACCACAAAGCATAACACCATGAAAATTCCTGTGCATACAAATGTGACCCTGGGAAAGATTTTCAGCAAATTATTTTTTGAAAATCATGGTCACATTTTTATAAATGTGCATGTGTTGCATTTTTAAAAACTTATTTAATTTTCATGAAATAAATGCACAGATTCTTCAAATCTTATAATATACGGATTCTTCAAATCTTATAATACACGGACTCTTCAAATCTTATAATATACAAATTCTTCAAATCTTATAATACATAGATTCTTCAAATTTTATAATATACAGATTTTTCAAATTTTATAATATATGGTTTCTTCAAATCTTATAATAATACACGGAATTCTTCAAATCTTATAATATACAGACTCCTCAAATCTTATAAT
>VCCN01000985.1:249161-259928 GCA_006491835.1 Architeuthis dux
GATAGATATAGACCAGGGTCTGGTGGAGCTAAATACCACCCAAGGCCTGAGAAATTGGGATTAGCATTTTCAAATAGGTATACATGTGGGTATTCAGAAATGCAATGGTAAACAGGGATCTGCATGTACATTTGGCAAGGGCACGGTTCATCCCAGGAATGTCATACTATTAGGTAAAATAGTCTGGGTGCCAAACAGGACCCCCTGTGCACCCACCACCCCCAGAAAAAGATGTTCCCAAGAAAAAAGTTGGGAAGAATTACCTCATTTGCATAAAAAAATGCATTTTTCGAGAAAGTTTCTAGTACGCAGATGGTGGACATTATTCCTGGTGGAATTATATACATATGGGTATCGTTAGAAAGAAGATTTGATCAGCTTTGGAAATCTTCAACTGGAAGGAATTTTTTCATATATATCATGGCTGCTTCAAAGTTACATGGCAACAAAGTGTGTGTTAGGCGGGGGTGGGGGGACAGGATGTCTTCGGGAATGTCCTCATATTTTTAATGTTCAGATATGGCAACCCTAATGTCTACTAGCATTCCAAGTGAAATTACGAATCACCACCACCCATATAGGCTGCTTTTTACCTGATAAATTAAGTGTTGTATAACGCTGGTCTGCGTTTCTTCGCCGAGATAGAAAGAGATGATGATGATGATGAGAGGATGATGACGACGTCTCTTTCCATCGATACAAGAGTCTCCTCTGCTTCGAGATACAGAAATTCTGTTGCATTTGGTTTCTGAGTTACTACTAAGAAGATCAAGGGTTGTGCCCCCTTTTCTTCCACCCCTCCGGGTGAAAGAAGCCAACCACTTCCCTCTGACCTGCCGCTGCTGGATTCAAATCTCCAACTGGTAACTGCTTCTAACCGGATCTCACCTCTCTCACCCCTGACGGGGAGTGGACCCCTTTGTTGACCTGTTGCTAACCGCTTCAGATCTCAACCCCTTCTATTTCCAAATCTCGGACCCTTTTAACGGTTTCCGGTAATATGATCTCTGTCCAGTTTGTCACGTACGCAGTTTAACACAGCTCCCTCCTATTTTCAAATCTGGCCCCTTTTAACGGCTACCAGTAATACGATCTGGGTGTATTTCGTTACATTAAGCAGTGGTGGTGGTACAGTTACCTTTGAAAATACTACAGCATGGTTTGAATCATAAATTTATGATTTAAAAAAAAAACAGGTCTGGTTAGTCACTCAATAGAAACCGTCATGTAACCAATGTCGTTTGTCTGCATGCCGTGTTGGAGGGTGATCAATTAAAAAATGGGGAAAAGAGGTGATTATTGAGTAAGTTATTTTTCTTAACTTTTTGGGGCTGTCATCACTAAAAAGTCCAAATTCTTAAAAAAAAAGTGTGAATGCTGCTGGACACAAACTAAGGGACCAATATGGCATGAACTTCCATTGTAAATTGAAACACCCTTCTAAAAACCTTTTTAAGAGGTGAATTTTCAAAAAAACAAAGAAAAACATTTTCCCTACTCATTGAGGGGAGTGTGTGTGTGCAAAATTTCTGTTAAATTATGTAGTATACAAGCTGTTAGTTTCTTTTCCATCATCCCTCGATCACTATTTGCCTGCTTTATTTATTGAACACGTTTCTCCACTTCTGATCAAAGCAGACTTGAGAAGAAATTACAACTCATTAAAGGTTTTAATCTAATAATTACTTCACATTACAGTGTATTCAGGGTTGTATTGTAAAAAATGCACTATTTAATTGATGGATATATGATGATAGTCAGATATCTAATTGATGAAGATAATTATGAACAAAAGGCTGCTATGGGGATTTTTGAAAATAGAGCTTCAAAATCTGTCAGAAATCAATGTATTTTTCAAGTCATCCACAGACTTTTTCTTTTATTAATCATATTGACTGAACAATTATAACTGTGTTTTTATAATTATTTACACAATTACTTCTAGTTTTACTTTCTCCGTGCAATTCACACAAGCAAAGACACTTCGATTAAAAAATTAGTGATTCAAAAATTAGGAAAGAATTGTTCTTCAGTGACCTATGTTTGTGTGCCTTTATGCACTATATTTATTTTCTTACTCAAATCTTTGTTCATAAATTGTCCAAAAATCTGCTTTCTACTATTTACTCTTTCAACCAATTCGTTTGCAACATCAATCAAGCTTATATTGTGAACTCTTTCTTTCTTTCTTTCTATCTTTACATGCAGCATCATTAAATGGCTCATTCGGCTATTTGTTGTCGTAGACCTCAAATATGTTTTTACTCGTTTCATAGCGAAGAAAAATCTCTCACTTATAGCATTGGTTGCTGGCAATACAAGGAGAATCTTTGCAACTTTAGAACAAATATATTCCAAATTATTAAAATTATTAAAATTGGTTTATTTACTCTTTCTGTAATCTTAAAGCTATCTGTTTGCAGCATATTTTTTAAAAAATTAGAAAATTATTGGGTGGCCCACCCCAGGTTCAGACAGGTCTGGTACTATATGACCAAATCACATAGGATATGCTGCTTCTTGTAAGATCACTGAAGTTAAGCAATGTTGATCTTGGTCATTACCCAGATGGGTGACATTTTGAGAATGCTGTATACAGCAACAGGATTCTCCTGCAGCCGTCTCGGTCTATGCTCTGTCCAGAGGTGCCAGAAGAAGTTGTCATTTCCAGCTAACTTTATTGCTAAATATATTTTATATACTCATTTAAAGTCCACTTATCAAATAAAATAACTAAGATGCCAGAACAAATTATTAATGAAGAAAAAACGTTTACTTTTATTAAAGTTACTAATTATTTTTTTTAATTGGCCAAATTTTCGGCTATTGCAGATTTGTATCGGATAAATTTTGAAAAAAAATCAGCCAGATCTAGCCGAAAAATGGTTAATTTGGCAACACTGGGTTTTCTACAACAGAGCACGTGACTTTTTGATCGGGTTCATGCAAGAACAATTTGTCATATTCTATGTCTCACCAACCCCTCATCCTGACGAAATTGATGAGATCTTGTTTGTTTCATACCGTGAGAGGAAATGAATTTGACGAGACACAGATGTTTGCTACTCTACAGATTTAAGTAATGAAGTTTGTTATTCAAAAAAATTGTTCTACCTATAAAGTATATAAAACTCTTGTTGCTATAATTCACAAACCAGACTTGGCAATACTGAGACAACCACTAAAATCTCTCATTCCCATAATAAGTGAGACATTTGACACATAAATAAAGCAAAACCTTTTCTGTTTAAAGTAATGAATACAAAAACTAGTCATGCTGGAGAACTTGAAGATGCTTAAGCATAATAAGCAAGACATTTGTCACCTAAATAATTCAGAGATTTTAGAGTGAAAATGTTTTTGCAGTAATGAGAAAATTTTTATTCAGTTGATTAGAAATAAATATTTGATTCAGTATGTCTAACACTTTCCTTTTTTCATAGAGGGCACACAGCTGCCCCCACTGACACCATGCCAAGAAGGCAGGATATGTAGTGATTAGAGTGAATGGAAATGTTGAAGTATTTGTTTAGTCAATCCTACCCATGATATCGTAGACCCGTGAACAGCTAGTTATATAAGTTTTAAGATACATCGGATTACTGTAACACTGAATCCCTCTCAGGGCCATCTTGAGAAGATTTGAGGTCCTTTGAGGCAAAGCAATGTACTGGATTTGGTTCACAGGCCGTAGTACCGACTCTGATTTAATACATGGATTCAATAAAGAGTCAAGAACTGATTTAAAAATTAAAGTAAACATATAGTCTATGAGATAAGAGGCAAAAATTGAAGATTGGGTACCAAATTGCTAACCAAACATATTATACATCAAAAGAAAGGTAATTTTATATAGTATCAGAATATGAATGTTAACAAGGCTGTTTCGGTCATATATCTATGGAATTGGTGATAACCCAGCGGGTACTGTGTAAATTTCTTCGGCTGTCCACACAATATCCCCGAAAGAACAGAATGGATTTCAATGAGATTTTGTGGAGGGGTGGATGATTGGACAAGGAAGAGGTGGTTACATTTTGTGGTGTATCCAGGAATTTTTTAATTTTTTCGTACATTTGTCCACAAGATATCTCCAAAAGTTCTCAATGAATTGCTATGAAACTTTGTGGAAGGGCTACAGAAGAAGTGATTGAATTTTGGTGTGGATCCATGCACAATTACCTTCCACTACATCGTAGTTATATGTGCACACCACATAATATCGCTAAAAGTTCATGTCTGTCCACACAATATCTCCAAAAGTTCTCAATTAATTTCTATGAAATTTTGTGAAGGGAGAACAATAATCTACGAAAGAAGTGATTAAATTTTGGAGTGGATCCATGCACAATTACCTCCCCTACATTATAGCAATCTGTCCACACCACACAATATCTTTAAAATTTCTCAATCTGTAAACACGATATCCCCAGTGGTTCTCAATAAATCTTGATGAGATTTTGTCGAAGGGTGGGCAATAGGTTACAAAGGGAGTCAGGACATGTTGGAGCAGATCCATGCACAATTATCTCCCCATGTCCTAGATAACTGTCAGCAACCTCAAAATATCTCCAAAAGTTCTCTGATTTTCCACACGATATCTCCAAAAGTTCACAATGAATTTCAATTAAATTTTGTGGAAGGGTGGGCTACGGAAGAAGTGATTAAATTTTGTGGCGGATCCATGCACAATTACTTCCCCTGAAAATGGTGTTGGCAGAGGTATGCGCTCTCTGAGTGCTTTCTGGTTACTTTAACAATTTAAGATCACAACAGAACTTTTGTATTTTGAAACTTTCAAGAGGGAAAATGTAAAAAGAAATCTAGCAAAATGTGATAATTCAGCATGAATATTGAAATTCTTCTTCACAGCTTTTCTTAATGTCTGAAATATTTGATCTTGATGAGAGACCACATGATTTTTTCATTATCTGGCAAGGTAACATTCACCCTATGGTCAATTGTCAGCTTCTCAGATATAATATTGTCTTGTATTTAGTGCCTTTGTTCACTTTGTTCTTCTTTCTATTTTAGCTGTGATTAGTTTGAACGTGTTTGGTTCATAACTGTATTTAGCAGGCTAAGAAAAGAGATGGAACACAGACATATGTTGCTCAGGTCTATTGCCTATGAAGAAATGAGCCTTCCTCGTTCCCACTTCTTGTCCACGTTTCTGGGACTTGAAACAGAATGGGGGCTGCTGGGAGCTTGCTTTGGCATGTTTATTTATAATAAACAAATAAACATTTATTTATAATAATAAATAAACATGCCGAAGCAAGATCCCAGCAGTCCCCATTCTGCTGAAACAACAACAAATGAACATTAATACATACATACATATATAAACATTACACCACTCCCCTTTTCTTTTTTTTCTTTTAAAATTTTCTCAGGGGGTGAAAAACAGTGTTGTGAAGAATTAGTTTTTATGATAAAGACCTTTTTGGGACATTAATTTAACACGTGTGTATATATATACGAATACCATCTCAAACTTTTCCCTTTATCCTGAAATAGGTCAAGTCAATTCAAGGTTACCTAAACAATAATGCAAGGCAAAGTCAGTTTAAGCACAATTGTAATCTTTCCATGGGACATCTTGTTAAGAAACAAACAAACATTACAGAATAAACATTGGAGTTCAAAATCCAAGTGAATCAGCATTGGGGTCTTCACTCATATCATCATCAATGTCAAGATTGGAATCATCCATGTCATCAAATAACATATCTTCTGAAATGTTTTCACAATGCGAACATTTATAAGCATCTGTACATAATAATCTATACTAAGCACACAAGAAACTTTCATCGCTTTTTTTTACATGCACAGGAAATAAAAACTAATATCTCATCTGGAGCAGGTTTATATGTCATCCAAAGAATGTCTAGGTGACCAGCATTCATTATCTATCTGTGTCCATCTGGAGCAATTCCAGCTTGATAGTTGGTTCTAGAACTATATTGTTGCAATGCATTTCTGCATGGTGAAAGTGTGTCATGGGAAAAACTGTATCTGACAACATCTACAGAAAATTATGAATTGAATTGAGATTTCTTCCCATAAATATTACTGACAAACATTTCAAGAACTGAAAATAAATGTTCATCAACCTGGAACATGTTTCCAAGATGGGCAAACGTTTCTACATAATCTGAATTTGAGCTCATGATAGAAAATGGTTTTATTTTTCCTTTACCAACAAATGCACTGATAGTGTCACACTCAGAAAAAACTATGGAAACCAATGAGAGATTTAAGGAACATTTCCTATGAACAACCGGATTTGTTGTACTTTTCATTAATATGAGTTGCAACAGAAATGATGTTGATGATTCTCTTGAGGTGTCTTGTATTAGTCATGAAAAAAAAAACATATAATAAAAAATCCTTGTTCACTTGTCTGCAATGTTCAAATTTCTTCTGATGAAGTCGCTTGCAGCGATGAAATTCATAAAGGTTTATCTTCATGATAATAAATATGTTTGAGACGTAACACGCTTTTCTCAATCTTTCTTTTTCACATTGTCTATTCACATCTACCATATGTATTTATATATATAGTTGTTCTGTTAAAGTTAAGACAAAACAGGAGTATTATGTATATATGGAATTCTATTTATTATATGTTTTTTCCGGACATGTTTTGAAGTCAATACTTCATCAGCGGCGGAGTGGTGGTAATGTACGAACCAGCAATGGAAGACATATGTTCAGTTGTGATACTTTCTTATTGTTATCTTCCCAGAATTTGAAAGGTTTTTTCCCCTTACAGGTGACAATCAGTGTTTGTAAGATTAGGATGCTTTCTCCACCAATCCACAATGAACATGGCCAGCTTGTTTTTGTTGTCATGAGAAAGTAGTAAATTCCATTGTTTGATTTCTGCTGTCAGAATAGTTTAGTTGAGGGTATGTTCACCAGATGATCTGCATACTCGGTCAATATCTTTAATGGAATTTGGAACATATACATCAAAAGCATTTTATTTAGTCCTGTCTGTTCTGTATCTCCAAAACCTCCAAATGAATTTCAATGGAATTTTGTGGAACGGTGAACAATAAGCTACAAAAGAAGTCATGGAAGTTTGGAGCGGATCCATGCACAATTACCACCCCTACACTGTAGCTATCTGTCCACACCACACAATATCTTAAAATGTCTCTGTCTCTCTACACAATATCTCCAAAAGTTCTCAATGAATTTCAATTAAATCTTTGTGGAAGGGTGGGCGGCAATAGGCTACAAAGGGTTGCCGGACATGTTGGAGCAGATCCATGCACAATTATCTCCCCTATGGCCTAGATAACTGTCAGCAACCTTAAAATATCTCAAAAAACTCTGTTTGTCCACACGATATCTCCAAAAGTTCTCAATGAATTTAAATGAAATTTAGTGGACGAGTGGGCAATAACCTACGAGAGAAATATTGGAGTGGGTCCATCAACAATTACATCATCTATGTTATAGCTATCAGTCCATACAGGTGTTTCATTTTAAAACAAGGGTTTATGATATTTGATTGTAAATAACTCAAAATGACTTGCTCTGAGGCATATCGTTCTTTTGTAAACTTTACCCAGCATGAGATTTCCTTTTCAACGATATACAATATGTCCATATTTGATGAATTTTGTTTTCTGACTATAGCAACAAATCGAAAATCCATCATTATGAAATTCCAACGATTTATGACCGAAACAGCCTTGTTAACATTCATTTTTGTGTTCTCCATATAATTACCTTTCTGTTGATGTATAATATGTTTGGTTAGCAATTTGGTACCATTAAAACCCTTATCTCATGGACTAATAGGAGAGAAACGATGGAACCTAATGATATTGATAATCATGGACATGGTCTTTTGTCTTGAAAATATGCATTTGGCTAGTGGCCAGCAAAATCACCTAACCCTAATTCTACCGAGAATCTTGGAGCCATCATGAAGGAGTAAGTAGTGCCCTTCCACTGGCTACAGATTCAGCTGTCACTGCTTGGGCTCCACATATCACATTACTACTTACTCGGCCCGTTTGGAATATGTGAAATAGACTCAGAGGCGACAAGCACCCGAAGTGGCGTCACTCATTTCACCATGCGCTATTTTACCCATCGCTAGGTGGTATGTCCGGAAAAGTGCCCATCAGGAAAAGTGCCCATCAAAAAATCATAATAAAATGTTATAACATTTTCCTGGAAACTATATAATGGGAGATTTATGTTTTGATGGGCACTTTCCCTCACTTGATGGCAGATTTCCTGAGGGGCAATTTTCCGAGATCCAGTTAGGGGAAGAGATGGATTAATGCCATTCCCGAGGGCATTAGTGAACGCAAACTGCCCCAGCCGGAGTTTGAACTCGTCTCGCCGAGTTCATTCTTCGTGCCGTTCCCACACGGCCCCTCATTCCTCCAATCACGAAGGAGCTTATTGAAAAAGTCCCTCTCGGACTTGCCCGAAGAACAGTCGTATTCCCGGCATCGTTAGACGCCTATTATCGGCAGTTTTGGTGCAGTTAAATGGTGAACAACAGATGTTCAAAAACGTACTTTGTTCGGTTGGATTTCGTGAAGGATTCTGGTGGGAACACAATAACACAAAATTGGTAGTACAGTAAACCCAAGCGATAACAAAAGATTCATCAAATATGGTCATATTGTATATCGTTGGAAAGGAAATTTCATGCTGTTTACAGAGGAACTATATGCCTCAGAGCAAGTCATTTCGAGCTATTTACAATCAAATATCGTAAACCCTTGTGTGGACTGATAGCTATAACATAGATGATGTAATTGTTGATGGATCCACTAAAACAATTTTAATCATTTCCTTCGTAGCTTATTGCCCACCATTTCACATTTCATTTAAATTCATTGAGAACCTTTGGAGATATCGTGTGGACAAACAGAGCTTTTGGATATATTTTGAGGTTGCCGACCGTTATCTAGGCCATAGGGGAGATAATTGTGCATGGATCTGCTCCAGCGTGTCCTTACACCCTTTGTAGCCTATTGCCCACCTTTTGACAAAATCCCATCAAAATTTATAACAAACCTCGATAGAACGAATTTCGGCTTTAACGAACACGTGGATCCATCCGAACTGACTTCAAAGTTCAATAAATGTGGCGAACACGTAGACTATAATGAACGTTTTTTTTATAATTTACCGAACAAAGTTAGGTAAATTCGGCAAAGACGTGGACCATAACGAACCTTTTTCTTATTTACCGAACACTGTTCGTTAAATGCCGGGAACTGCCGAAGTTACTACTTATTTAACGAACGAGGGGCAACCATCGGGTATAACGAACTTTCAGCTTTAACGACAAACCCCTCCACCCAATTAGTCCGTTATAGCGATGGTTTACTGTTGATTTGGCGTTGCTTGCAAAAAAGAACGAAATTAACCTTTAACAAAATGACTTTAGTTGAAGAGAAAGTAGATTGTGTACCGTCGAGTTGATGAGGTTAATATGTCCAAACGATTACAACGAAGATACAGCACGAAGTAATTATGGTTAAAAGTGTTTGAAGAAATAGATTCCATCAATGACAAACGACGATCTGGAAGGCTAGATGTATTTGTAGAATTTCAGAATGGTATAGGTTGAACCTCACTAACCCTGCAAGTTTGTGACCAGACTCATGCCAGTGTAGCAGATTTTACGAACCAATGATGCTTAGAGTAAAAAATGGCAAAATAATGCATACATTATATTGTATTACTGATGCCGATACAACTTAGAGCAGGAGTTCTCAACCTTTTTGGCATCACAGCCCACTTTCACGTGGAAAATCTTTCCAACGCCCACCTCTATAGTAAACATTCAAAAGGATACCAAGATAGCAAGGTTATGACGGGGCTGAAACCAGTTTCTTTTTGTTCTTACCTACATGACCGCCAGATTTAAACCACCGTCCCGAACCATCGAAGCTGCTGGACTAGTGAATTCCGGATTTGTGAGGTCCAACCTGTAGTTCATTTGTATTGCATAAACGTGTGCTAAATGCAGGTTAGTCAGATTTGGCCAGGAGGGGAGACTTACCCAACGCAGGTATTGGAATAGCGCCAAATTTGGAAATCGAGTGAGTCTGGTGGCAGAGATCCAATACCAACTTCTCGAGGCGGGACCCGCTTGGATCATCTCCCCTTCTGGTCAAATCTGGCAGTCTGGCTAAATGTTGCGTTACACGTTATTGCATTAGCCGGATCGAACAGTCTTCAGAAGGCAACTTCTGCTGGTAGAGTTACCGGCAAGGAAAATGAACCTTTATTTATGCCTCTATGGGCATTTCATTATAAAATATTATTTCACCAACATTACAAAATATGTTAAAAATATACATTACAATAATCACAGAGCATGAAGAAATTACTCATAGTTATCAATAATGGAAAACACTTCATTTAGATAAATTCAGGTGAATTAATTAATTTAAAAAAAATCTTTTACCAACCCAGCATCACCATATCATACATCGGCTTGCCATACTTTATACGTAATAGTTTAAATTCTTTTGAAAATTTCCTCGGAGAGTTACCAATACTGAACATTTATTTTTTATGCCATTTTCAAATTTGTTAATACTATTTTTAAAGCCGTTAATATTACTTTTATTCTTTATGTATTCAGGCAATTTATTCCAATAGTCCAAACTCTCTCGCTAAAGAAATCCATAGATTTATTTGGGCGTACGATTAAATTATTTGTTCTATTAGAGATAGGCCGGGAGCCAGCAGGGCCTACCGTGCCCCCCCCCC
>VCCN01000985.1:501357-515691 GCA_006491835.1 Architeuthis dux
ACTTGACTTCACATATTGACCACTTCTGTCATCACTCAACTGCCGCCCATTTATACACCTTGGCCCCCAGCCTAACAGAATTCGCAGGAAATAACATCGCAGTAGCAGTGAGAATAGTCTCCATTCAACTATCGAACAGTGTTTGTAAAACAAAAGTACGTGGGTAATGGTTAGCTACATCTATGTAGTATGTTCGATCCATACTGGGTGCCGCATTCTTGAGCATTGCCTTTTTATCGCAGCACACTATTATTATTGTATTATTATTTTTTAGTCCATCTTATTATAATTGCTTTTTATCGCAAGGGTCTATTATTTCTTTTACCAGTTTTAATCTATCTTATTTTATTTATAGTCTTACTCCATCTTATTATAGTTGTTTTTATTACAACTCTATTATTATTTTATTACTAGTTTTACTCCAATTTAATATCGTTGCTTTTTATCAAAACACTATTATTATGTTATTGCTAGTTTTACTCCATCCTATTATTGTTGCTTTTCATTACAACACTATTATTTTTAATACTAATTCTACTTCATTTTATTATTGCTGCTATTTATCAAAACTCTCAATTATTATTTTATTACTAGTTTTACTTCGTCTTATGATTGTTGCTTTTTATTACAACATTGTTATTATTTTATTAATTGTATTACTCCATCTATTATTGTTGCTTTAAAAATGCTGTGGTTAACATTGGAGCGCTAGGCAGTACCAACACTGGGTTTAACGGTCATCTTGGGCTGATCCATGATAAACCACAGATCTACAAAAGACTCTAATAACAGGAACTAATAACATCCTGAGGAAATTCTTCATTAAAATAACACTTTGGCCCCTTGGCGAGAATTGGTTAAAAGTTCGAGCGAGGGGACCGGATGTGGTTTTTGTGAACCAAAACAGAGGAAAAACGAAAATATGTGGAATTGTAGATGAAGCTGTTCCAGTGGATTACAGTGTGAAACTGAAAAATGTGTGGGAAAATGGAAAAAATACCAAGACCTTGCTCGAGAACAAAAACATGTAGAACAAGGTGAGGGTCGTACTCTTAAAACACCCAGGGTACGGTACCAAAGGGTTCTATGAAGAAATTGAAAATATTTGAGCTTCGAACACGAAGATGGAGCAAAACTAGTAAAATAAATAATACTAGAGTGTTGTAATAAATACGATGGAGTAAAAATAGTAACACAATAATAATGCAGAGTTGTAATATAAAGCAATAATAATAAGATGGAATGAAACTACTCTGACGGAAAATAACACTGCAACACTTTAGTAAGCTTAGATTATCCATAGCAATGTTGAGGCTAGTGAGAGTTCTAAGGGAAGTGCTGGATACTGAAAAGACTTGCTTCCACTTGATCCCCAGTGACCCATCAAAAACCTTGAGATGTAAATAATAATAATAATAATAATAATAATAATAATAATAATAATAATAATAATAATAATAATAATAATAATAATAATAATAATACTCTACCTATATGAGCAGTGTGATTTTTTTCTGTTTCTCTGCCCGTAACAATAGACTCTTCAACTTAAAGGTAACAATTTTTCTGATTGAATATATCCTAAACAATGGATTCTTCCACTGAAATTATTTCAATGGTTTCCTATCTTAAAAAATGACAAATTTTTCCTCCGATTTTTTACTTCCTTTAGAACCATTTTATCTATATACAGTAGATCCCTTTCGACCTTGTCCAGCACCCTTTTTGCTCTTCTGGTAGTATTTCTTGTCCCTGTAGGTGTTTGTATATTTCGTCGTGAATAGTCCTGTTAACAATTTCCGTACAAGTGGAAGGCATGTTATTGGGCGATAGTTTCTTGTCATTGTGCCTTTAACTTTGTCCTTTTGTATAAGCACTGTCCTTCCCTTTATCATCCACAGTGGTATTTTCCCTTCCTCTAAACATCTTGTTAGAGTTAATGCTAGCTGGGAGTGCATTCTTTTAAATTTCTTCAACCGAAGCCCCTGGACACCAGGCCCGGATCCTGGTGCTTTCCAATTTGGAAATTTCCTTAGAGTTTTCTTAACATTGTTATCTGTGATGGTAATCCCTCCTGATCTCCCACTTCTTTTACCTATTCCTGAAATTCCTTGAGCCATTCTGCATGTTTCTTGTGCGTTCCTTCTTTACTCTAAATATCAAAACAAAATGATTTTGCTTCTTCTGGGTCTGGTGTTTAATTTCCCCACCCTGTCCTGATCACTGTGTTGTTGCTAAATAGTCTGTTTTGTTGAAATCGAGATATTCTCTGATTATATCACTTTATTTTGTTTGCCTTAGCTTTAATCCTTTGCATTACTATTTCTTCTGCTGTCTGTATTCCCTTCTGTTTGATGTTATTTTTCTGCAGTAGGTCTTCAGGCTTTTTCTTCACGTGTTTCTTTTCTTTAAGACTAAAGATCTATGTTCAATTCTCTTAGTTGGGTTTCCAGCCTTCTTCTCCAAAAAAGGCCCTTTCTTTTCGTTTCTACAGGTCTTTGCGCAGCTCCACAGTATATAAGCTCATTTACTTCATTGATATTTCTTACCTTCACTTCGCTGAGAACTTCATCCACCTTATTCACTACATCTGATAATCTTTACATGTCTACTCCTCTTAATGCTGGTAGTCTCTTTCGTTCTCTTCCCTGGATTTCTTTCAACTAATGCAATATTGCTTGTTGTTATTCATCTAATTCATTTTGATCACTGTCCTCAACGAACGAAATCATATTAATTGCTTCACTTATACTCTGATGGTCTTCATCAATATCAATTTCCCCCTCTCTATCAAATTGCTCATCCTGCTTTCACCAATTACCGATCCTTCAACATGCTCAGCATCATCCATCACCCTTCTAATCTATTCCAGTTCAAGCTCTGTCAACCATTTCCATTTCATTATCTGGGCTTTCTGATCCACCAAGCGTTGTTCAGTTATTTGGAACAGCCCCATGTCATTCCATATGTTATGCATGTTATGTTATGCATTCTTTTCCTATAACCAAGGTTTTCGGGATTACTTCTGAGGAAACACTCCATTACGGTTTTCTTTTCTTCATGTGACCATTTTCTTTTGATACTTCTAGCAGTTGTTAGATGACGACAGGGCCCACGTTGTTGTTGTTGTTGTTGTTGTTGTTGTTGTTGTTGTTGTTGTTGATGATGATGATGATGATGATGATGATGATGATGATGATGATGATGATGATGATGATGATGATGATGATGATGATGATGGGCTTCTCTTTGCATCCTGTAGAGCTTGGTCCAAATTATTGTCCTGGGGCGCTACAGGGGAGTTTTGATTTAATCGACAGCACTTTGCGTAGTATGTAGGTTGTTCCGAGTAGGGCGATCTTTTGGACTACGTGGATGTTGATGTTGTCTGGGATACGGTTGGTGAACTTTCCATTCCATTCTTCACGAGTCCTACAGCTCCGATTCCCACTGGTGTTATGTTGGTTTTCATGTCCCACATCCTGTTGACCTCGATCTCCAGGTCCTTGGACATTTTCTCCGTCACTTTTACGGAGGTGTTTCTCTCAGATAGTATTGCTATGTCGATGAGCATGCACCTCTTTTATTTCCTGTCCTTGATAACGATGCCAGGTCTGTTTTTTTTTTATTTCTGTCAGTTTGGACGGGCATGTCCCAGAGGATGGTGACTTCGCCGTTCTCAGTGACAGTGTTAGGTTGGTGCTCATACCATCTTTCAGGTGTTTTGATTCTGTATTTGCCCTGTTGTGCCTATGAGTGTACTCGATTTTTGCCAGTTCCGGGCAGCCTGAGACGATGTGCTCGACCGTTTCCTCGTACTTTCCACAGATCCTGCATTGTGGGTCTGTTCCATCCTTCATTATGCGATGTTGATAGGATCTGGTTGCGAGTCTTTGGTCTTGTGCAGCGATGATCAGGCCCTCCGTTTCTGCTTTCAGTCCGGTTCTCCTCAGCCACTGGTGTGTCGTTTGTTGGTCTACATCTGTTTCTTTCACCCTTCTAGGGTACTTCCCATGCATTTTTTACAATTATTATTATTATTGTTTCACGAGATTTCGATCTTCAGATGAACAGT
This sequence comes from Architeuthis dux, assembly GCA_006491835.1. Taxonomy (NCBI): domain Eukaryota; kingdom Metazoa; phylum Mollusca; class Cephalopoda; order Oegopsida; family Architeuthidae; genus Architeuthis; species Architeuthis dux. The sequence goes on from VCCN01000985.1 coordinate 505,433, forward strand.
CACTGTTGTTTCGTTAGTTTCTTATATAGCTACAATTATTAATGGTGATATGTTTTTGAGTCCATCATTGGTTGTTTTGTGTTAGCCAGCCAGGTGCGATTTCTTGTCATGGGTGGGTGTTTGGTTCTCAAGTGCTTTTTGATGTATTTCTTTGTGTGTAGTTTAGTTCATATATATATATATATATATCAACTTTCTGCCACAGGGTTGGTAAAATTTCAATATCTTCATCTTTCAAGCTTATTATAATGAGTTGTAGATCGATCTGAGACCAGCCCATCTGTTAAAGAACCTGTGTTTATCAGAGATCAAATATTGATGTAGCACTTGAGAGTATAGAACTATTTCTAAAACTTTAATTCAACAGGTCTGGTTAGTCACTCGATAGAAACCGTCACGTGACCAACGTCTTTTGGCAGCATGTCGTGTTGGGGGTGATCAATTAAAACATTTAAAAAAACGGCTGATTAATGAATAAGTTACTTCTCTCGCCGAAAGTCCGAATATTAAAAAAACGGACACAAACTAAGGGACCAATTTAGCATACAATTACATTGCAAATTGAAACCCCACCTCCTCCCCCCACACACTAAAAACCTATTTGGGGGGATTTTCAAAGACTAAGAAACCGTATTTTCCAGATATAAGGAGTAAATGTTTAAATTTTCAGCTCTCTAGCTCTATTGGTGCGGCCTGTATGCGTGATACATACATAGCCAGTCAGCCAGCCAGACTGTCTTAAAAACTGAAGAAACCTATGTTGACAGTTTGGGTTGACGGTTTCTAATACAGTAAAGAGCTGAAGAAAAGGTGTTATGGTGATTCTCTCGACAGATTTCCGTCGGTTACTCGAAGAGAACCGAAACTCAGAAGAAAAAAGAGAATGAAAAATCAACGTGAAGCCATAAGTTTCCTTGGAGCTAATTTCGTCAGATCTTATTGCATTGAGTATAGAAATACAATATTGGGTACAAATACCTTGCCTTAGTCTCTCTCTCTCTCTCTCTCTCTCTCTCTCTCTCTCTCTCTCTCTCTCTCTCTCTCTCTCTAATAATAGGTATAAACCGTCAACAAAAACTGTCAACAAAATTGTCAATATAGGTTTCTTCAGTTTTCAAGTTGGTCTGGCTGTCTGTCTGGCTGGCTGGATGGATGGATGGTTGGCTATGTATGTATCACGCGTACATGCCGTACCAATGGAGCTAGAGGGCTGAACATTTAAACATTTTCACCCCCCCCCCGCCTTCAAATAATTTTTTATGGGGGGAGAGTTCAGTCTGCAATGTAATTTTATGCTAAATTGATCCCTTAGATTGTCCAGTAACATTCACGATTGTATTTGGAAAATTTTGACTTTTTTAGTGATCACTGTCCAACAATAGGCGAGAAAGTAACTTATTCACTGGTCACCCCGTTTTTCAAATGTTTTAATTGATCACCCCCAACACGTCATTCCGACAAAAGACGTTGGTCAGGTGATGGTTTCTATTGAGTGACTAAGCATACCAGTTATTCACTATCTTTGGTCCAGCATCGTGGACAAGTATTGTTCAAGTAGGACATTTTATCGGAATATAATCAATTGAACGGGAAATTTCTTTTATTTCATTCTCATGAAATTCAGAAATGCCTGAAGAACAAGCCTGGCTGCTGCAGGCCCAAATCACACTTCTACTTCTATTCCAACGATTACTGCAACTTTTGTATTGATTATGAGTTCATAAACTACTAAGGATCTCTCTCTCTCTCTCTCTCGCTCTCTCGCTCTCTCTCTCTCTCTCTCTCTCTCTGACTCTCTCTCTCTGACTCTCTCTTGTCCAGCAGATAATTCTAAAACCCAGAATGAAAGTTACTCCGGAATACAGGTTTCTAAGAATAATAAATTAGGCGTGGATTGTTCTTGTTGTTCTTTTAACGGTGGAAAAGAAAAATCAACCCAACTCCAGCCTCCAACTTGGGCTGGAGTTTAATAACATGCGTAATTCCTGTCTGTCTGTCTGTCTGTCTGTCTGTCTCTCCCTCTCCCCCTCTCTCTCTCTCTCTATCTCTCTCTCTCTATCTCTCTCTCTCTTTTCCCCTTTTTTGATTCTGGCTTGCTTTCTTTTTGGGAATGTATTATTTATTGAAAGTTTTAGAGTGAAGGATATTATACAACTAATTAAGCAGCAAAAGTGGAGATGTGCCGGCCACCTAGCGAGAAGAGATGACAATAGATGGGGGGGAAAGACTAACAGATTGGTGTCCATGGGACAGTAAAAGCAGTAGGAAAAGACCAGACACAAGATGGAGGGACGAGATAGAAAAGTTTGCCGGTAACACTTGGCAGAGGTTAGCACAAGATAGGCTGTCATGGAAGGAGATGGGAAAGGCCCTTGTCCAGCAGTGGACTTATAACGGCTGATGATGATGACTCCCGAATACAGGCGAGGATTGTTCTTGCTACGGTGGAAAACAAAATCAACCCTCCGACTTGGGCTGGAGTTTAATAACATGCGTAATTTCTCTCTCTCTCTCTCTCTCTCTCTCTCTCTCTCTCTCTCTCTCTCTCTCTCACACACACACACACACATACACACTTCCCCATTCACCCCTCTCTCTCTCCTTTCTTTCTTTCCAAATATATATGTTCTACATCCTGGCTTTTATCTAATTTTCCCCTTGTTTGATTCTGGCTTGCTTTCTTTTTGGGAATGTATTATTTATTAGTAAATAAGTAGATGCAGGTGGCCTGACAGACAATGTCTCGGAAAATGGTATCGACGAGCCTAGTTAAAACTCCGGCTTTGCACTAATCCCCATCATCTCTTCTCCCCACAGCCTGGGTTGCAACCCAACGGACGAAATAACGCAAATCCTGTCTCCACCACCCCTCGACATCTCGATTGCAAGTGAACATCTTTTTTAAAGCTTCGTTTAGTACGGTAAAAGGCCGAATACGGTAGGATGAGAGTAAGAAGATTGTGTTGCGCCAAGTCTCCGAATGGAGAGAACCTGACTGCCTGCTTTGAAAATCATTATTCGGTCATCAAAGTATTTTACCAGACTTTCTATGCCCCTTCCAGCTAAATTTTGTATTCAATCATAAAAGAAGGATTCCGCTTTTGATTCGATGATTTCGTTTATGTGCCTCCTCACGAGGGAAAATTTGACACAAGGTCGGTCTAGTGTGGGGTCCCCGCACGCGTACATGCAGGCAGTTCTAAAAAATCTCCCTAGACGCAGCGACTTAGGACATTAGGGCAGGCTCAACATAGTCACAGGACGAATCCTGGACATGCTGAACTTTGATCTTAGGACGATTCCTTAGCTCGCTGGACTAGTGTCACGGGACGAATCCCGTGCAATGCTTTTCAGAAAATTCTGGCAACAGGACGAATCCTGGACATGCTGAACGTTGATCTCAGGACGAATCCTTAGCTCGCTGGAGTTAGGGTCACCGGACGAATCCCGGGCAATGCTCTTCAGAACATTCCGGCAACAGGACGAATCCAGTCTCCGCAGATGATGACCGAAAAACCTATTGATTCGATGATACTTCGAAGAATCTTTCGATATCTTCAAATTGTTGGAACCACTGACCCGATACGAAGTGTTGCATGGAGTGAGACAAGTGATAGCTTGAAGATGACAGGTCTGTAGAATACACTGTATGTTGAACAACTTCTAATCCAGCGGTCGCCAAAGCGGTCGATATCGAACCCCGCGAGTCGATGGGACTCTCCAAGGTGTCGATACATGCTTGGGGATCAAAAAGGTGTCGATAAACGCCAGGAGGGGGTCTATTGAACTTTTGGGATCTAAAGCTGACATTCGTATAACAAATAAAAATACATAAACTACAATTTGCTCGTACACATTTCTGAATTATTATTTATATATAATTAGTTTTTATTTATGTTATATTCTGTTATAGGATGAAATAAAAGAGATGGGGGAAGCAAGTCTTTAATAAAAAATAATATAGAAAACGAGAGAGAGAGAGAGGGGGGTAGTTGGATTCCATAAGAACGGTCCAATAAATTTCAGGAAAAAGGTAAAAAGTAAGGAAAAGCCACACTGGTTGGGTGTTTTTAGGTGTTTTAATAATATCCGATATTATATGGAATAAGATGTTAGGTTCGGGATTATATATATAGACAAGTCTTCTTGAAAAGTTCAACACTGTTTTTGAGACATTGGTGCTGAAGACACGTAAGGCAATGGGTAAATCAATTGTATCGACTTTCTCTATCTTCATTAATTCTTTCTTTCCCTCTACTTTCTTTCCTTCTTTTCTGCCTTCTTTCCTCTTTACTGTTTTTCTTCCTTCCTTCCCTCTTCCCTTCATTCTTCTCTTCATTCTTTCCTTCTTTCTTTCCTTCTTTCTTTCCTTCATCCCTGCTTGCCTTACTTCTTTCCCTCTACTTTCTTTCCTTTCTTTCTGCCTTCTTTCATCTTTGCTGCTTTTCTTCCTTCCTTCCCTTCATTCTTCTCTTCATTCTTTCCTTCTTTCTTTCCTTCATCCCTGCTTGCCTTCCTTCCTCATTGAAGCTTTTCTAACTTCCCTCTCCTTCATTCTTCCCTTCATTTATTCCTGCCTCCCTTCCTCATTGCTGCTTTTTTACCTTACTTCCCTCATTCCTTCATTCTTCCTTTCATTCTTTTCTTCTTTCTTTCCTTCATTTCTTCTTGCTTTCCTTCCTAATTGCGCCCCTCTTTCTTTTCTTCCTTCTTTTTCCCCTTCCTTCTTTCCTTCCTTCTTTTCTCGTTTCTGATTTTCTTCATTCTTTACCTCATTCTTTCATGTTTTCCTTCATTCTTATCTACCTTCCTATTTTCCTTCAACCATGTTGCTTTCTTCCCTCTTTCCTTCCCTACTTCTTTCATTCTTTTTCTTTCTTTCCTTCATTTCTTCTTTCTGTCTTTTTTTCCTTCAAATTCCCCCCCCCCTTCTTCCGTCCTTCCACCTTTTCTTTCCTCTTCTTCTTTTGCTCCATTCATTCTTTCCTTCATTTGTTTTGCTCCTACTAACAGATGCAAAGCAGTCAATACAATACTACCTCAGTTCGATGATTATGTCAGAGGTTCCCAACCTGGAGTCCTCCCGCGGAACCAGGTGGGTGTGTTGGGTGCCGAATGGTATTACTAGAGGTCAGTGAGTTTGTTGAGTAGGCAGACCTTTCAAAAGCCCGTGGGAAAATTCCCTTAAATAAAAAGGGTCATAGGTAATGAAAAGGTTGAGACCCACTGCAATACTACCTCAATTCAATGATTATGTCTTTTCTAACCCTGTGCTCGCCAAGATATCTAACAACCTCTTTGAAATCCTGGTAGACAAAACCACTAAAAAACGTTATCGCCTGAAACAGCTGAACGGAGTCATTCATGCAACTAACGCAGTCAATAAAGAGTTTTAACAATAATAAAACAGGTCTGGTTAGTCACACAATAGAAACCGTCACTCGACCAACGTTTTTTGGCAGCATGCCGTGTTGGGGGTGATCAATTAAATTGACAATTCAGAAGACCTTGTTGTGTACAAATGAGATTTCTTAGTTTACTTTGACGTTTCGCCAGTCCATTCTGGCTTTTTCAGTAACATTAATGGAGCTACAAGAAATTGTCTGTTTGTGGTGGGTTTAGTGATTAATAATTAAATTAGGTGGATATTATGTGTGATTAATAATTAAATTAAGTGGATATTATGTGTTTTAAATAGTAGCGATTCAAATGATATGTCTTGAAAACTAACTGTTTATTTTTCAAGTGAAAAGGGTTAGAAAAGACATAATCATTGAATTGAGGTAGTATTGCAGTGGTTCCCAACCTTTTCATTACCTATGACCCCTTTTATTTAAGTGAATTTTCCCCACGGGCTTTTGAAAGGTATGCCTAATCAACAAACTCACAGACCTCTAGTAATACCATTCAGCGTCCAGCACCCCTATCAGGATCCGCGGGAGGACCCCAGGTTGGGAACCTCTGACATAATCATTGAACTGAGGCAGTATTGTATTGACTACGTTGCATCTGTTAATAAGGAGCAACAAAATGAAGGAAAGAATGAAGGGAGCAAAAGAAGAAGGCAAGGGTCGAAGGACGGAACTAAATCCCTGATATGTCTTGAAAACTTAGTGAAACACTTGAAAAATAAACACTCAGTTTTCAAGACATATCATTCGAATCTCTACTATTTAAAACACATACTATCCACTTAATTTAAGTATTATTGCCAATGTGCCTAAAACGAAAAGTATATAACGGCTGCATAATACCAGCCATGACTTATGGTTGCGAAACCTGGAAATTAACCAAACGAGCAGAAAACAAACTTAGAATAGCACAGAGAGCCATGGAAAGAGCAATGCTAGGGGTAACGCTAAGAGATAGAATAAGATCAACATGGATCAGAGAAAAGACTAGAGTAAAGGATATTATACAACTAATTAAACAACAAAAGTGGAGATGGGCCGGCCACCTAGCGAGAAGAGATGACAATAGATGGGGGAAAAGATTAACAGATTGGTGCCCATGGGATAGTAAAAGAAGTAGGAAACGGCCAGACACAAGATGGAGAGACGAGATAGAAAAGTTTGCCGGTAAGACTTGGCAGAGACTAGCACAAGATAGGCTGTCATGGAAGGTGATGGGAAAGGCCTTCGTCCAGCAGTGGACTTATAACGGCTGATGATGATGAAAATGATTTTTATGTACAGTCTAAAGGTCTCAAATGATTCAATGATATGGATTTTATTTAAAAAATATTAGTATTGTGCAAGCAACCAGGCAAGAAACACAGAGGTTGTATTTATTTTTTCCATATCATTTTCGGCCGGTTAACTTATTATTCTGCCATATTAGATTATCGGGGGAACTAATCCTAATATTTCTTTTTAATAAAATTCAAATACTTACGAGCATTACTTTCTATAGGGTACTTCTCATAAGTATTTGAACAAGACGAAATCTGTTTTTTATTGCCTATGATTTCAGGGGCGATTATGGATTTTGAGTAGGGGGATCCAAATTAACTTACTAGTTTGGCAACTCTTCCATATAGCAATGCGAGTTCACTCTTTCAATCCCCTTGATCGATTCTGAACAAGATTTTAGATGGATAGAAACAAAAAAAAATGCTTTCCTTTCATTTAACAATTTAATTCTATTACAAAAACATTTTCCAGAAATTTAGCATCCAGATCCACAAAACATGATTAAATGCATGCCTTGTTATGTTGATTGCAAAAAATATGGTTCTTCAGCGTAATGTTCCTCTCAAACCTAAGCTATTAGAAGCAAAATGTTTGTTTGACAAATACTTATGACAGGTACAGTATATATAAATGTATGTTTGTATGTATGTATGAAATTAATCCCAAAACATGTATACATATTTATGCATCCATGAAAATATGTGCATATATCTATGTGTTCATATATACGTACTTTCTTTGAATTAATTATTCAACATTAATAGCAGGTGATAATAAAACATTTCCCGTTAGTTTTATTCATAGCTTAGTCATTCAATGACTTAGTCCGGTTAATAACGCGTAAGCAGAAGTTCAAGGTGGTACGACACGCCCCTGTTGACACTGACTCAAAAACATTTCCTTTTCCTCATTGTGTTCTCACTTCATTGCATGATGAAAAAGAATTATGAATATAACGAATTCAAAGCATTTATTGACCATAGTCCCGTAAATCAGTACAAGGCGTTCGGTCCCCTGTACCGTGTCTTGGGTGAGGTAGCCTGATGGAGCCCATCCCTCTCCAGGCTTCCTCAATCCTATTTTTGTATGCTGAGTGCACATGTGTGAGCAATGATTCCTTATTCACCAGAACCAATAACCAGAAAGTCCTTTTAGTCCGCTCCCTTAATGACTATAGTGTTACATGCTGGACAAAAAGACCAAACTTTCAGGGATGGTACTTAAGGTGATTATATTTAATATTTTCAATGGATCCAAGAAAAAATATCGTTATTACCGTAATGGCGGCCATTTTACATCTATCCACTAAATTCGTCTAGCTAGGTATTCAGCATTTTACGAGAAAAGTTCGAGTACACAGTCAAAAATCTATGGATTGTGGAATTAATCCTTGATGGAGGTATACACATATATAACGTTAGAAAGACAATTTCATCAGCTCCCCAACGGGCTATGTTATAAATTTGTATCTTTTGAGCCGAAAGAGTGACAGCCGAAAATGTGAAGCTAGATATGTAGCATTTTTCAAAGAAATTTCAATTACACAGCAAGAATTCTATGGATTGTGGAATTATTTCTTGATGCGGGTATACACATTTATATATTGTTAGAAAGAGAATTACATCAGCTTTCGGACCGTGTATCCTGCCAATTTGTACCTCTTAGGCTTAAAAGGTTACAGCCCAAAAAGTGAAGCTAGGTGTTGAGCATTTTACGAGAAAACTTCCAGTACACCGTCTTAAGTCTATGGATTATTGCATTAATCCCTGATGAAGGTATATACATATATATATATATATCGTTAGAAAGGGATTTCTATCAGCTTTCCAACGGTGTATATCCATAAGGTGATTATATTTAATATTTTCAATGGATCCAAGAAAAATTATTGTTATTACTGTAATGGCGGCCATTTTACACCTATCCACTAATTCGTCCCTGAGAATTTAAAAAATGATCTTATTTTTAACCTAATATGAACGAGGTGACCTCCAAAGGTAATTTTAATGTCATTTACCCTTTCACTACCGACTCCCGTAAGTCGTAACAGTCACACGTCTCCTTTCAATCCGTATTTCTTTTCTAATTGAGATAAAACAGGGAATCTTTTCTTTATTTAGTAGATGAATAATTCAGCTACAAAACACGTACACATGATTGTATTATGAAAGTAGTAATATCATTATCGTTCTATATATGATAAAGCTGTGTTGAAAACAAGATCAAAACTTTGTTACAATTACCAAAATTGACAGACTCATCAGTGCAAGAACGTGTATTGAGCACTAGTAATTCTGGACATTTGTCTTCAAACGGGTAGCCAAATTAGTCTTCAAATTGTAGCCCGAATATTCATACTTTGTTCCAGAAACCTTCTCTGTGATGCAGTTCTTTCCTCGTGGTGTTCGTAGTGTAAATTGCTTATTCAGACTTATGAAGAAGACGTGCTTGCTCTGGCTCGGCTAACATCCACCGATAACATGCTTCTCGATTTTGGGTCAAACCTGCAGCTCTGCCATCTCCTTTTACTTTGCAGTTCTCCCGTTCACGCGCCTGATCTACAGGCATAAATGAAAAACGTTTGCCCGACTTGTTTACGACCCAATTCTTTTGAAATTCAGACTTAGCTTTCTTGGGTAGGGACATCATAATACTGTAATAATAGTGGTAAAGGCTGAAGAAGAGTCACATTACGTTTGAGAGTGCCTCTACAAAGAGACTTAAATTCTTCTCCCGATGTGCTCTGATGAAAATTGGAATTTGTAATTCTGTCTCAAGTATAATGTCCCAGAGGAGAAATGTTGGATATGACTTCATACTGTTTCTCTATTCCTGGAATGTCTCAGCATGAATATACGCTTGTTATTGCAGCTTTGCTAGAGCTAAAGCTGTCACCTGGTGAGTTCTTGCAATGTGTGCACACAGTAATAATGCTTGTGCTGAGCCACTTGTTGTTACGCCTGCTTCAGTGATTGCAATAAGGCATTCCACATTCACTTTTCAAGATGAAGGTCACCAAACATTACTAGAAACTTGTCTTCAACAAGTAACTCTGGGAAGCGCCACATAATTTGTTTTTCTACTGCAAATATTGGACAAGCAAATGCCATCACAGGTATTTGCTGAGGGTTGAGGAAATGTGTTGTATTCTTGATGATCTCCATGCCATGTTTTATCTTTATTTAATATCTGACTCATACAAGATGTGTCCGGAAAGTATCCAATTTGAATATCTCAAGAACCGGTTGCGCAGCCTTAATGTAACTAGGCAAACAATCAGATAGGACCTTACTGCACATGAGTGAACATACACTCTCCTGTGGGGTTACTCAGTCAGTAGTGAGACACCATTAAGTGGGCTTATGTGCTGTGTGACCGTCGAATTCACAATGACCGAGCTTGACCATTCTTCATGTCTTTTGAGAGGTTTATTATGACCTTAAAATAACTACCAGAGGTCATAATACTGATGTCAAGACTATGTAATGTGTTTTTGTTGAATTACCAGGAGTTCTGGAGTTAGAATTCTTTTATTATTATTTCCTTGATTTGCGGTTTCATACAATC
>VCCN01000985.1:843447-853777 GCA_006491835.1 Architeuthis dux
CCCCCTGAAAAACTCATTTTGACAGAAATACACGAGTAACCTCCCTTGAATTAAAGTCCTGCTTCTGGAAAATGTTAATATTTTCAAGGTAAAAAGTCTTAACTTATTTGTGTAATTATGTACAGATCATCTATTTCTAACACACAAGAACAGTTTGCTTTTAAAATACTAACCCAGTGCCAATTCCAAAGGTGCATGTTTGAAAGGGGCCGGACTTTATGGTGTGTGGAGCAGACTGCCATAATTGTTATGTAAAATAATTTTCTGTCAACTACAGCTCAAAAGTATTTTGGTTACTGTGTGTTGCCAATTTAGATTGTTTATATGTAAATTTAGATAATTTTAAATTTTTATTAGATTTCTTGAGAACCGCTGATCCAAACAATGCCAAAATTGAAATGCCTTGTGTGCTGAATAATCAGACCGACAGACAGAAAGTGATTTCTTCAATTGTAGATTGATTTAGATTAGATTTGCCTTCTTTTTGATGAATTATTGCATCTAAGAAACATTCTTTATAAAGTAATTCTCACAGAAATCTCAATATTAAACAAGAACAGATTCTGTTCAAAACCTGTTAAGTTGTCTACACATTTTCAATTTGGTCTGAAAGAAAGTGAATTTGGCTCTCATAGACCTGACGACTTTCCTCTTCCCTTCCTCCTCTCAATTCACAAGCAGCTTCTTACATTAAAGTACCTATTCTGGCTTCACAAACAGCTTTCAACCTTTTCCAATTTGGTCTGAAAGAAAGTGAATCTGGCTCTCATAGACCTGTCTCTCTCGCTTCCCCTCTCTATGCATTCAACCTTTTGCAATTTGGTCTGATAGAAAATTTGGCTCATAGATCTGGCATAAAAAGGACTGCAATCCAAAAATACAGAGGAAGCTTTTTATTATAATCATGGATAACATTATCAAACGGTTATTGTTATCAAAATCTGTCAATTACAAACACTATTTAAAATGAATTAAAGATTTTTTTTAAATTAAAAAAATCAATTTCATATTAATTTTTTTATGACGTAAAGTTATTTATAACAATGAATTTAATAGCATAACGACAAATGTAAATTTATAGTAATGAGTGTAAATTGTTATCTAAAAGACTGTTCTAAAGTGATCACAATAAGCAACTTCCACTGGATAATCAAAGAACAAGATTTTTGTGTGTTGGCTTTGCTTTAGGTTTACAAGCCATTTTCTTGGTCTAAATCATGAAACTTCTCACCTTGGTCATCAATTCATAAGATCACAGTAAACTACAAAGCGCTTGAAGAGTGCATACCCCTGCCAACGTCATTGTCAGTGGAAGTAATTGTGCATGGATCCGACTTCTAGCTTTTCCCAAAGAAATTTCAGACCATGACCGAGATTAAGGAGAATATGACAAGGCAGCTGATAGTTATCCCAGCATCCCTTTTGGGATCACAGTGTGAGGTCCCAAGGGGAATAATAGCTAGAAGTCGCAGGAAGCTAAATCTAGACTGTAAGGGGCCTGACAGACCTGGTTGATGTGTTGTTTTGCCAAAAACCCCTCCGATGCGAAGAATGACATGCTCAGTGAATGTGACGGTCACACAGTACATAAGCTCACTCAATGGCTTCTCACTGCTGACTGAGTAACTCCACAAGAGAGTGTCTGATCACACATGCACAGTAAGGTCTGATCTGATTAGTTGCCAAGTTACATCAAGGCCACACAACCAGTTGTCGAGATATTCAAAATGGCTGGATACTTCCGGACACAGGACTAAGCCTACATAGGGCACTGGCGCTATTTTATTGTTGATAATAAATGGCTGGATACTTTTTCAAACAGACCTCATGTACACTTTGCAATAAAATGAAAAAGAACAGGTCTGGTTAGTCACTGAATAGAAACCGTCATGTGACCAATGTCTTTTGACAACATATTGTGTTGGGATGATCAATTAAAGAAATTGGAAAAAAAAAGGGTGGGGGTGATCAAGGAATAAATTACTTCTCTCTTTTTGTTGGGTGGTGATCATTAAAAGAATCCGAATTTTAAAATAAGCTGCCGACACTAACACAAGGGATCAATTTAGCATAAACTTACATTGTAAATTGAACCCTATTGGTGGGGGATTATCAAAAAACAACAAAAAAAAAAAAACACAAAAAAGAAAAAGTTTTTTCCTAGACATAAGGAGTAAATGTTTAAATTTTCAGCCCGCTAGTGCAACACAGCCAGCCAGAATCAGTTAAAAACTGAAGAAACCTATGTTGATGGTTTCTAACAAAGATTTCATGGTTATTTTTTTTTTTAATAGAAGAATCTCTTCTGGATTAATGTACAGTATCGCCCATAAATAAGTAACCCCTACCTCTTTTAAATCGAAAGCTAATTATCTTCTAAACCAAACATAGCAGGATTTTATCATTTCTAGTGGAACATTACACAATCAAAACAGATATTATCAGGTATTATTTATAACCAAACTCTACAACATTGAAACTTGCCAAAAATATTTTTTCGTAGAGTTGTACTCATCTTTGGACGGCAACATTCATATTTTTGGCAACAGAGTTTCAATGCTGTAGAGTTTGGTCATAAATAATACCTGATAATATCTGTTTTTATTGTGTAATGTTCAACTAGAAATAATAAAACCCTGGTTTAGAAGACAATTAACTTTCTATAAAAAGTGGTAGGGGTGTACTTATTTATGGCAATACTGTAAAAACGTGATAAATTATGAGTATGAGACTAGGTCTTGAGTCTCAAAACAATCATGCAGGGATCGAGACTAACAGCGTCCCATCATCCCGGGGACAGTAGAAAATGTTTGGGATGAACAAAGATCTTCCCTGGGATGCCTCCGGGATGAAAGGGATTTTTTAAAAACTGTCGCTTAGCTGAACTGAAAATCTTTTTTAAAGGAATTTTTATACATATCTGGATAATTTAGATGTTTCTGTGTTTGTAGATGGTTTTGATTCAATTTTATATGTAAATCTGAATCCAGATATGTGTTGCAGTGTGGGTAATTTAGATGTTTTTCAACTAAATCTAGAAGTTTTTGGTTGCGTCTAGATGTCAGAAATTGCTATTTATTAAAAAAGAAAGGGCAGGAAAGAAAGAAGACAAAGAACCAACACGATATCCGAATCCATTGAGTTGGGTGAATCAGACTTTAGTATTAAATAGAAATCAGATCATTATTATTGGGGCAAGCACAAATGCAGACTCCACAAAAAATATTTTTCACAAAATCCAGAAACTTAAAAAAATTAGTCTTAGAGCCCTGCATGAAAACTATGATTTAACTAGCTGAAAACTGCTCATAGGTCGGGTTGTTTCTGAAGAAAGCCTAATTTTCTTGACCAGACAAAATCTATTATATTATTCTGCTTGTTCCTGATAAGAGATCATGGATTTGAACTAGGTATTTATTGAATCATACCGTATTTGAAAAATCATCACCATGAACTATTGGATCACATTTAATTTAAAAATTGAGGGAGGGGGGGGGGGATAAAAAATATTTTCCAGAACTTTTTTACTTTAAAATCTTCCCCTAGATCCATTGGGTTGTGCAAATCAGACTTTTAGTATTAAATAGAAATCCGATCATTATCGGGGCAGGCACAAATGCAGACTCCACAAAAAATATTTTTTCCAAAAATCCAGAAACTTCTTGCTTTAAAACTTTTCCCTAGGTCCATTGAGTATGCATGCCAAATTTAGTTGGGCTGCGCTCATGTTTATATGTCGTGCTATAGAAACCACCTAAACAGACAGTTTTCACATACATACATACATACATATATGACAACCTTTAACTCAAAGAGATAAAATAACTACAATTACTCCCCAAAAGGTTTCCGGTTTGAAAAAAGAAAATGCAACAAAAAAAAAAAAAAAAAGATGTTAGATATTTTTATTTACAATAAAACAAAAATATCAAATGATGATTCTTTTCTACATAAAGTGATAAATATTTTTACAGTAAAGATGGCTGCCTCGCCTCTCCCACTTTAAAAGTCTGCAACTATATTTAAAAATGAGATCTAACAAAAAAAAAAAAAAAGGAAAAACACTAAATAAAATCACTCAAATAAACTGACAAAAATGGATGCTACAATAAAAAAAAATATATAAAATTTGCATTCCTTTCTTCATGAAAAGATTAAAAGATTGCAATGGTATCAAAAAATGAGGTGTACCAAAAACAAAAGAAAAACACTCAACAAAAATGGATACTAGATATTTTTATTTACAATAAAAAATATATCAAACATGGACTTCTTTCTTCATAAAGCGAAAAATATTTTTTAAATAAAAATGGCAACTTCTCGTTTTTGAAAGTGAAAGATTGCAGCCATTTTAAAAAATGAGGTCTAACAAAAAAAAAAAAAAAAAAAGAATCAAAATCATTTCCGCATAACAATATGAAAGAAAGGACAGTGGGGAAAAGTAGACAGTTGTATAAAAACTGACTCCCACGAATAAAAAAAAGATTATTTAGGTTTGTTTTATGGAGCATAAAAGTAAATAGTTAATACATGTTTTTATATATGATTTTTCCCTCCCGTATGGCACTTTCATGTGTAAACCATATGTTAAGATTTTTGGTACACATACAATAGTGGGGTCCAAAGATTTAAGACAAAAAAGTTTTGTTTTTGAAACGTCTTAAATAAAGGAATTTTATTTGCGATGAGTTAAATGAGATTTTTTTTCTTGTTTGATACTTGATACGCATTTTCATCTTTCTCGTTATTTTCTAACCTCATCTTGCACGATCAAAAACAATTTTTACGCAAGAGATTAATTTCATCTATGTCCGTGTATTCAAGGGTAATAACTGTTTTTGTCTTAATCTTTGGACTATTGTATGTGCACCCGATATTTTGTTTAAAAACGATTTTTTATGAGCTGACAGCCCCATTCAACAGTTGAAAAAAATTATTATTTTAAAAAATTTTGTCTAAAAAATTAAAAAGGTGAAAAATATATTTTACAAAATTAATTTGATTTTTTTTTCAAATTCAAATCCCAAACTCTGGACCGTCCCTTTTGTGATTAGGTGTGCGACTGAGAAATAATAATTGGAACATCTTACGAATACAATTATGTTTTGTCAAATTTAGTCAAACTTGATTTTCCCATTACCTACACTTTAAGATAATAAACCATTAACTGTTGATAATGGTTTATTACCTTAAAATGTCAAATTAACTTTTGATAATTTGACATTTTAAGGTAAAAAACCATTAACTCTTGAATCCATATAAAAATTTGGGATTTCAATACGAAGGGAATAACTTCTAATTAAAGTTACTCCCTTTTGAACTTTTGGTAATTTTAAAAAGATTTTTCTATTTCTATTTCTATTCACAAATGAGTTCTATTTTTTATCTATTCATGGAAGAGTGCCACTGACAATTTCAAGAGGTATCCAGCAGTCCATGAATTTAAAAGTAAAAATCAGGATTCTTCTTCCTAACATCCCTCCCCTGCTTCAAAATGGTCTCTCCCATTTGTGTATTACTTTGTTTTTTATACACCAACATTTTAATCAGTAACCTCCATTCTTCATTTAAGGTAATTTCCACATAGTTTTGCCACGGAACAATATAAATCCTGGAAATAAATTGCTATGTTGAAATTAAAAATATCCCACAATTCTATATTTTTAGGAGGTTAAATTTTCCCATTCTGTTTTTTTTTTTAATCATTCATTATGAATTATTTACAAATAATACAAATACAGAATGTCCATAAAGTCTCTAACTATTTTTGTTTAAACAGTGTAATAAAATAGATAGAGACTTTATGGACACCCTGCATATCCAATGAGGATTAATGATTCCTATCCATATACTACTCGGTGCCGAATTCATAACATATTTAAAATCCAAAAAGGATGATTTCCTGCATATTGGAGAAATTTTCTAATATTTCTTGTCTTTTCCTTTGTGCTCTAAAGTAGGGTTGCCAGATTTGTCCAGAAGGGGAGATAATCCAAACTTTCTCTCGGACTTACCCAAAACTGGCATTGGAATAACATTGAATTTGGAAATCAGGCAAGTCTGGAGTTCAACACTGGAGGCGAGCCCTTCCTCCAGACTCACTTGATTTCCAAATTCAACACTATTCCAATGCCTGTTTTGAGTAAAACTCAGAGATAAAGCTAGGATTATCTCCCCTTCTGGCCAAATCTATCAACCATGCTCCAAAAATATTTTTAAAAACAGTACAAATGTTTTTTCCTTTTGTCAGTAAAATCACTTTTCAGATAAATAGGCGTCCTTCAAAACTCGGCGCAGAATCTTCCCAGCAGCACTTTTAGGGATTTCATCCACAAATTTAATACCTCCTCGAAGTTTTTTGTGGGGTGCCACTTTACCTGCAAATGAAAAATAAACAGGTCTGGTTAGTCACTCAATAAATTTAAAGGCGAGAGAAGTAACTTATTCATCGGTCACCCCCTTTTCCAATTTTTAATTGACCACCCCCAACACAGCATGCTGCCAAAAGACATTGGACTCGTGACATTTTTTTTCAATTTTTAGAATTTGGAAGTCACTACTAAAAATAAAATAAAAAACGGACACGCATATTCAAATAATTAAATGAAAAAAAATATCTAAATTGGCAACACTGATTTTAAATTGAGGCTTATCTTTTTCTGCTAGCCATACTTCCCTAATTTAATATTATTTTAACTCATTTTTCAATGCCCTAGCTATCGGAAAAGCAACATAAAAGTTGTTGGTGGCTAAATACTAATTATGGCAAGCATATTCCAAATTTTTCTTTTAATCTTTGGCTGTAGATCTTCCTGTTATTGAGTGATAGAGAGGACCTTTTTCCATCCAGTTATCACTAATGGATCCAAATACAGGAAGCTAATATTCACTGTAGAAGCAATATAGTCAGTGAGAATCATCAATCATATTTGTCCTTTGTGATCGAAGATGACCATGGCTTCAGTTCTGAGATTGATTGATTGTTTTGTTTAATGGCATATCGAACCTTGGTGGGACATTTAGTGCCGAATTCGTTTTTTTTAATACACTTTTTTTTAATAGAGTCTTGAAAGAACAGGTGGCCCGTTTGCGGGGGGAGGGGGGCATTCTTAGGCCTCTGCAGGGGATGCAGTCAGCGTATTCTAGGCCCCAGCTGACAGGGCCGTCAGTTCTGAGAGGTGCAGCAGCTGCTGAAGTCATGAATTGCGCTCGACTTGGATTATAGTGAGGAAGAGTTGCATACATCGTCAGTCTCACTCACTCGTCCCTGTTTGTCTGGATCCAGGATGCAGCGGCTGACCAGGGTGCTTTGCATGTCACACTGTACTCTTTGCGCTCTACAATGGGTTTTGGCCATTAAGGCAGCCCCACTCCCAGGTTTGGAATCAGAGTTGTGCATCTTGTAGACTGGTTACCAACTATTGCTAGAGAGGCCACTCTGCCCTACTATTTACCCCTAGGAAATTAAATGGATTCAAAGGCATTTGTGCAAAGTAAACGCAAACTGTCTGAGCATGAGTTTGAACTTGGCTCAACAATTCTATTCTCCACGTTGTTAACCATTTGGCTACTCTGCACCTCAAGAGAGAGCATGGCAAACTGAAAAAGTATTATACACCATATAGGCAGTGTTGCCAACTCTAAAAATATTTTTGCGCTAGTTTGACTGCCGAAAAGCATTAAAATTCGCTAAATTTTTAAAATAGCCAGAAATGGACAAAAACCACCAAAAAGACACTTTTGGCAATGCCAATACAAGAAACGCGATAAATTAGCAACACTGCATATAGGTAATAGCTAAAAAAGAATATCATTGTATAAATTCTACATATTTTCAATCGACTTATATCTAATGCAAAATAAGTTATGAGCTCTCTAATATTTTGTAGTAAAGTTTTTTTGAACAGTCAATCCAAAAATGTGACATAATTACTGCACAGTCACTTTTAAAGGTCAGTTTCTGTAATAAGTGGTTCAAATCATGTCAGGAGTTTATTCTTCAGTTCTGATCCATGCTGCTGGCTCAAGGGTTGTAGAATATAAAAACGACCTGAGCATTGGCTGCTTCAGGGTCTGCTTCAGGGTCAAAAATTCACTGACTGAAGCTTAAATGACTTAGTTTTCATATTCTTAATATTTCAACTTTTGTAAAAACAGCTTTCCTTTAACTTAAAAGAATCTTTAAATTTGGCCATGGAAAGGGACTTAATAGAATAGTATCTGGATATTTTTCTAGATAATTCTAGATATAATTTGAGGCAATTCTAGATTTAAATCAGGTGGCATGTGGTGACCTCAATTTTACTTTCTGAATCTTCTAGTGGGGTTGAAATAAGGTTGCATGCCAAATTTCAGCCTCCTCAGTAGCCTTGAAGGGTTCTAATTTTGGTGAGGGTCATTGTTGTTGTCATTGTCATTACCGAGGGGGAAATAAAGTGAACTCCAGAATAGGAGTTTGACAAAAATAAAAACATTATTTCAAATGGTTAGGTAAAGGGAGATAACTGCTTTCGTTTGCAGCAATTTTCATTTCAAGATCAACATTAGGTCAATTTGAGAGCAACTTACTTTCAATGTACTTGGCAATGTCATCCTCCTTAACATTTCTGTTGTTCTTGAGAACAACATACGCCCGTGGCAACTCTCCAGCATGTTCATCAGGAACTCCAATAACAGCACAGTCTTGTATGTCAGAATGAGTCAGAAGGACCGATTCCAACTCAGCTGGGGGTACCTACAAATAATGAAAAAAATTAGAAACCGTCAACAGTTCAGTTTTTAAATGTTGCTTGCTGGCTGGCTATCTATCTAGAGCAGCCATGAACAACTTTTTTGGTCTAGTGGGCCACATAAGACATTTTTCATCTTTATTCAGGCCACACCACATTCACTTTAAAAATGTCAAATTTACGTACGTAATATTTTTATCTCATATTAAAATTATGGCAATTATATAATATTTAAATAAATATTAAAATATTAAAACATTAAAACAATAGTAATTTTAAAATATAAATTATAAAATTGACTTTGTGATAAATTATATAAGATTTTAAATAAATGCCTAGATTGGTCGCGAGCCACAAAAGATGTTGCCCATATATGATCTAGTTAGGGGTTTGATAATTTCAACATTTAATCCTTATTATGTCTAGAAAAATCTTTTCTTTTGTTTTTTTGTTTTTTTAAAAATGCCCCCAAATAAGTTTTTAGTGAAGAGTTCTATTTACAATCTAAGTGCATGCTAAATTGGTCACTTAGTTTATGGCCAGTAGCATTCACGCTTGTTTTTTTGAAAATTCAGACTTTATAGTGGTCACTAACCAACAAAAAGTGAGAGAAGTAAATTTTTGAATTGATCACCCCCCTACAAGGCATGCTGCTAAAAGATGTTGGACACGTGACAGTTTCTATTGAGTGAATGGCCAGACCTCCTTTAATAACTTCTGAATTTTCCTTTTAAGGACATTTGGATCAGGTACATTGTTGACAGTGACAAAAAAAAAAAAAAGGAAACTGTGGAGAGCCATGATCGCCTACATCCTGAAGGGACATGGCACATAAAGAGAGAGAGGAGCAGGTGCAAAAGCTGAATTTTACTCAGTTGATAAAATCACATATATATACAAGGGTGTCTTCCGTAAGAATGTCCTTTTCTACCCGTTGTAAGGGAAATAACTTTATATTGAAACAAAATCCTCAAACCACAATACAACGTCCTCAGCCAAGTCAATACAAAGTTACTCCCCTTACAAAAAATCAATGTCAAAACTGGAGTTTATTGATTCTAACTGAAGAAAATAAGCAACATTTTCGGCATATTATGCTTTTCTATTTTAAGAAAGGTAAAAATTCAACTCAAACTGAAAAAGAGATTTGTGCAGTTTATAGGTAAGGACATACTTATGGGACACCCTATAATAATAAAAGTGCCATATCTGTCACACTTATATCAGTATGAGCCATCAGCCCCTCTCCTTTCCTATCCTTTATCAAACTACCTTTCTTTTCAACCCACTCCCTTCATACCCTCTTATTAAACAACCTAAATTTTTCTCCCCACTCCCTACAATTAAACTACCTTTTTTTTCTCTCTCCACTCTCCCTTCCTAACATGTCTGTCACACTTATAGTATCAGTACCAGCCATCAGCCGAACCTGCTGTTGTACACTTATGAAAAAACGCATGAAAAGCGACGAGCCATGGACGAATGCTTCATAAAAATCAAGTTATTTTTATAATCTAGAAAGAGGAATAGATATATTTTATACAGGAGAGTGCCTGCAGTAGAGAGATCATTAGCAAGCTAGTCTCATATTACCCATGTAG